>LBNU01036227.1:40736-58645 GCA_014162995.1 Artemisia annua | reverse complement strand
AAAGATCCATTCAAGCATAATCAATAATAAAATGTCTCGACTCCATTTTAACCTTCTACAATCAACAACAACAACAAACAACACACCTCACAAATATCCACAACAAAAACCCGCATACCTCAATTACCTTCAACAAGTGTATCAACAACCGTTTCTCAATGTACCCTCAAAAATCAAACTTCTTAATTTGACAATTTCAAAGTTGGGCCAAAAATCTCCTCCCTCTTTTTAAAGGATAAGATGTAGGTTGTTGTTGTAGATTAGTTGTGAGAGTTGAAACGAAATCTAAAACTTTCAAATAAGCTTCCCTTACTCGCAATCTTTTCTCGCAAGCTATCCCTTACTCGCAAGCTGTCCCTTACTCGCAATAATGATGATACTCGCAAGACTTTAGGAAATTTGATACTCGCAAGACTTTAAGAAATATGATACTCGCAACTTTTGAGTTCCTACTCGCAAGAAAAGTTGATACTCGCAAAACGAGGGTTTCAATACTCGCAAGGTAGAAATCCTTACTCGCAAAACGATAAGGAAAACAGGGCTTACTCGCCAAAATGATACTCGCAATACACCTGATACTCGCAAGAAAGTGAAACTCGCAAGAACCCAAAAAATTGATACTCGCAATAAGCCCCAAAAAAACTGATACTCGCAAATACCTAAGTTTCAAACTCGCTAATACCCCAAAAAACGTACTGTGTAAATTTCTTAAGACCAAAACAAGTAGAAACTAAGAGTTTTATGTATACTATTGATTTCTAACCTTTACTACACTAATATAAAACCCAACGAGTACAAAGTAAGATCTAACGAGCCAAAAACACTAACCAAATAAGATCAAAACAACCCAAACTAATCTAAAAACAACCTCTAATATCCCTAGGCGAATGATACCACTGATAAACAACCAATGATACAAGAACTAGAATGGAGAAGAAGAAGATAGATTAATATGGAAGGAACTTTACTAATGATATGATGAAAATGACAATGTATTAATGAGAACCAACAAGCCCTAACGAGGGCATACACATTGTTTAAATAGGAAGTCCAAGAGACACTAGAGGCTTCTACTATTTTACACTATTAGTCCTTGGACTTCCATATTGATGAGACGAAAAATGTTACGTTTTTAGGGGTCGGTTTGAGTCCTAATCCGTATGTTTTTGGATCGGATTTCACCCAAAGTCGTTTCTTTTCTCATTTTAGGTACTTTTGAAGGGAAAATCACAAAAGAAGCATTTTCGGGCGTTTTCGGAGTGAAAAAGTGCTGAAAACAACAAAAACTCAAAAGACCTTAAAGATCACAGAAGGTGACGCCGTCACACTCTACAAAGTGACGACGTCAGGAGTAAGTGAAGTCAAGGAGTGGAAAAAATACTCATGACGGGCCAGAGAGTTTGTAGTGCAAAATAGTGACGCCGTCAACTTAGGCCGTCAGATCTGGAACCAGCAATTATGACCACGTCAAGGAAGGCCGTCAGGAAACCCTAATCGCCGAGCTGACGACGTCACCTATTGGGCTGACGCCGTCAGCCATCGTTTTCTATATATATAGAACGTTTTTTCTTATTTTAAAAGGAACTTTGGTGTTAGGGAGTAATGAAATCTAAGTAAACACTATTCTCCCACCATTGTTTGTCCCAAAACCAAAAAAATACAAAAATATAAGTAGATTAAA
Source organism: Artemisia annua (assembly GCA_014162995.1). Classification (NCBI taxonomy): domain Eukaryota; kingdom Viridiplantae; phylum Streptophyta; class Magnoliopsida; order Asterales; family Asteraceae; genus Artemisia; species Artemisia annua. Next base: position 56,964 of record LBNU01036227.1, on the reverse strand, counting down.
AGTAGATAACTTGGGTTAGTTGACTAGCAACTAATTCCGCCCTCTCCTCCAAAACCAGAGATTTTACCTGCTTTCATAAAATATAAAAATACAAAAAGAATCTTCCTCCACCCTTAGACCTAGATTAGAGTAGCCTTTAGCCTAACGAACACTATTCCCTGTGAGAGAATGATCAATCCCCCGGTACTTGCCACTACACTATACTACATCGGTCAGGTACACTGCCTGGTGGGGATTGCAAGCTTCTCGAGATCCCTCGAGAGGTAAAACGTAGTGCGTGTTGCAGTCCCGCACGCATCACATATGTTGTCACATTACATAATAAACTTTCATATCAAAATGATTAAATGTAAAACATACTAAGTCTAATATAGCAACCTATTATAAACTAATGACCGACACTTTGATGACGTGAAACGTGTTCCCAACAATTGTATCTTTCTTTACTGTAACTATATAGTCACCATCAAAGTACTTCTTCATCAGCAATCTTTATCAGAAACTATCAGCAACAATCTTTACAGCTACTCAGCAACATATTGACATAAGGTACATAAAATCTTTTAAGTTTCATACTATTCTCATCACTTCCAGGTGTGTTAACTCCTGTGAGAGGTGAATCATTGAAAAATAATGGATTTTGATGTCTCTTTACCAAAGCCATTAACTCTAGAGTAGCCAATGTTTAGGTTAGTAAACCATGGTACATTGATAACCATATGATTTTTAGCAAATCATCAGCTATCAACGGATTTGAGTAGTCTTTACCAAGAGCCGTTTGCTTTTGGACTAGCTAGTTCTTTTAGTACAATCACTACCATGGTGAACCAATTACCATATAAATGGATTTTCCACAGCCTTTACCACAAGCCATTATCTTGTGGGCTAGCCAACTCTTCACTATCACAGATATGGTGAGTTGAAAACCATACAATTTTTAGTAAATTGTCAACTAAAAACGGATTTGATAATCACATCAGAGCCGTACCCTCATGATGAGTCAAACTCTTTCTTTTCTATTAAACATGGTGAGTTGAATACCATTTGTTGTGTAGTACAAGTACTAACACCATGTATGACCTAAAAACATTTTGTTGCTGTTTTATTCTATGCTTCAAAAAGTATTTTGCACACTTACAAAAATTGCTATCTTATAAAGAACTTTACTAGTTTAAAACTTCAAGCAGTACTTTGATAAAATACTATTTGTATAACAGTACTTTGAATAAAGTACTTTGTTATTCAAAAGATATATATAATAAAACCAAACCAGTATTTATGCATCATCCTCTGCTGAAATTGTCCACTTTATGAACTATTCAATCACCATTAGAGTTGTATCCTTCTCTTGTTCTACCTCCATGCCATGTTCTAGCATTCTGATCATAAGATCTCTTGTAAGAGGATATCTCCTTTCTGCTAGCATGTGAATCATGGTTACATCTTCTAGCTCTAATACATGTACTCCTGCTGAATCAAAGTATCTCCAACTTTGAATCTCCCAATCTTCTTGATTCTTCCAAATATCATCTGTACTTGTTGCTTCAGTATCCCAAAGAGTTGTAAGATCACCCAGCAAGACTAACCCTATTCCTTTCAGTGGAATATTTTCAAAATAAGCTTGTATCTGCTGGTATAAATGGAGCAAATCTTCTCTGTCTATAAGATACTATATGTCCCACAGCAAATTAAATGCTCTAAAGCTTTCATCTTCTTTGTGGTAAACAAAACAATCTCCATCTTCTTTTGATTCTACAACCTCCAATGCAGATATCTTAGATTTTGTCTCAGCAGCTTCTTTTGCCTTTGGATAATCAAAATCAAGAACCCTTAGATAATTCCTCAGCTCATCCACTGTATCAGTTCTTAATTCAATTGTAGTCTTGAGCTTCTTTGATGACAGTTCTTGAGTTGTTGTTCCTTTTCTCTTTGAGCTTCTTGTTTTAACTTTATCCATCATCTGTTTTCCTTCCTCAGTATCAAAACCAATAATATCATCAACTTGCCTTATATAAGCTTCTCTGACAGCATCATATAGATCTTTCATCTTTTGACCTCTGCAGACCTTTGTATCCACGACTTTTCAAATAACTCATGTAAAAATTTCTTTATTGAGCTTTTGTCATTGGTCTTCTTGGTTGAACAATTGGCTTGATTGAAATTTCATCTTCAGCATCTAATTCAGCTTGTAGCTTTCTGGCAGCTTCTTCACCTTTAGCTTCTTGAAAAGCCCTTATCTGTGCTAAAGTAAACTCCTTCTTCTTCTTCTTTTTCTCTGACTCTACCAAGATTCCTTTCCCTTTATCCTTAGGATCTAGCTATTGAGTAGGTTGAGAAGAAGGTTGTACATCTTGAGTATGTTCAACTCCAGGAATAACAATACCTCTAGGTCTGGATATACTCATCATAATCTCAGCAATAGTCTCATCATCACTATTGGTAGATTTTCTAACCTCTTCTTCCTGAAATGGATTGGATGGATCCACATCTTCTTCAAAATCCAAGGTCCTTGGTGTGATTAAAAACTGTCTCTCAGTACCTTGATGAGAAGTATCTTGATGAGCAGTACCTTGAACATTTTCAGCACCAGTATCTTCCACATCCAATTCCTTTTTATCACAACTTCTGACTTGAATATCAGCATCTTGAAGATCAATTTTCTCAGTCTCATCAATCTTTCTCTCAACAGTATCTTGATGAGGAATGTTTTCTTCTAGTGGTGTTATTTCTTCAAGTGGTTGAATATCATCATTAAAATCAGCACCTTCATTCTTATCAAAACCAGCATCTTCATTCACATTCTCATTCTGCAAATTCCTCCCCAGTGGGAATGAAGAATGTTTCTTGAACTTTCTTTTCTTGGACTTAGGCTTGTGACACCTTTTCTGTTGTGACTGGGCCCAAAGCCTGTGGTGTTTAACAAGTGGCCAAACAAACCTCTTCAATCTTTTGAACTTGTTTCCCAACTTCAAAAGTAGTGCAGCTTGATCATCATAAGCTTTCTTCAGTCTCCTTAGCTCCCTTGTCAAAGCATAATTATCCAGAACTCCTTCTTGAGCATGTGCCTCCTCATCAGCATCACCCCCTCATCTCCTCCAGATGTTTGAGAACCATCTGTGGAAGTATAATCATTGGGAGTGGGTAGTTGATTGTCAGCATTATCTGAAACAGGACTAGTAGTACCTTGCAGAGAAGCAGCCTTTTCTTTGGAAACAGTATGTTGAGAAGCATCTCCTCCCTCTGAGTGTGACTGCTCAGAATGTTGTGAAACATCTTTAGCTTGAGATAGAGTAGGAGAAGAGTCTGAATGCTCAGAAGCATGGTCTGATTCCTCTTGAGCTGCATCTCTAACAGCTTGTGCCACTTCCAAAATATGTGCAGTGAGAGGTGTATTCCTTCCAGAGAACTTAGCACTCTTGGTATCCATAAAGGTGAACACCTTGTTAGGAAGAGCAATGGCTGGTAAGAAGTCTTGAGGTTTGGGAACACCTTCAAGCTGTTTTTTCAAAAAGAGTTGAATGAACCTGGGATACATCAAAAATGGTGAACCATTCTTAATGTGTTTGTGCATACCATCAAGAATCATAAATGAGAAGTTGAAGGGCTGATTGGTAGCTAATCCCACTAAGGCAGATGTTATGGTTTGACTAAATTCATTCCAAGCAGTACTTTTGTTACTGAGGAAATGAAGTAGGACATGAATCAGGTACTTCCAGTGTGGACTAAATAAGGATTTCTCAAATGTAAGCTTAGTAAGTGAACCCTCATACCCAATATCTCTAAGGGTGGCCCAAAGTACTTGTTTGTCAAACCTCACACTACCTTCTTCATCATGAAACATAAGATCTGTGCGAATACTAACTTATGTGATATTAATATTACGCCCAACAACTTTAGCCGTAATGAAAGACAGATCTGGTTCTTCCCAACCCGATGCAGCAGTAGCCCAAAATTCTTGAATCCATGGCCCAATGATATCCGGATTGACCAATAAAGAGTAATTGATTGAAGACCCAGTTAGAAATCAATCACAGCATTAAAATCAAGATTCAGTTCAGTCTTATCCAAATTAGCAATCATATTATGTTTACTACAAGTGGAACGAGCCATTTATGAATTTGTATGAATGATTGGAAAGGGTTAATGGAATTGATGGCGTAAAGATGAATGTGAAGTGGAAAAGTGAGAGTAAAAAGGTGGTAGGGTTAGTTAAATATGGATAAGATATAGAAAATCAAAATCAATTAAATGCGTATACCGTTATTTTGGCATATATCCCTTCCATAACAAACTTTCTACCATTACCCCGTATTTTTTACCGTTAGAACAGTACCTTTCCACGTCAGCAGTACCCTTCAGAGCAGTACTTTCCATATAACAGGGAGCAGTACTTTCAACAGTACTTTGGCAAAGTACTGGTCAATCAAAATATCTATTAATGTTGACTGTTTGACCAAAATATCTTTTGAAAGTCAACCTGAGACATTTAATACTTTCCATATTTACTCCCCAAAGCTACCAAGGCAAGTAGAATTGAATAAGCATCATTAATAACCCATGAGACTTACTTGCCTATAAAAAGAACTTCCATTAACACTTTTCTTCATCAAAACGTAGTATCTTCATCACAAAAACCCTAACTTCATCATGAGCAACTTCCCATTGATATACATCTCATCCGATGACTCCACTGATTTAGAGATCAATTACTTCTCTGATTCTGATTCTGATTCTAATCCAGGATGGAGTGGTTACTTTCCTCCTATTGCATCAAGCTCAAACAACCGAAAACCTAACAAAAAGGTTTCAACCTCTTCTCCAGCTTCATCATTATCCAGTGACTTGCCACAAGCCTTGACACAGGCTCTAGAGTCTACCTTAAAGAACATGAAGGGGCCTGCTCAAGAGAAGCCTGCACGACCAGAGAGACCTCCAAAGAAAGTGCTTTTCCTGGCTTGCCTGTGACATTTCGTAAATTTCATGTCACTAATTATAATATTTTTATTATTTAACTATTATTTTTTTTTATAATTAACTTCGTCGGAAGTTATTCGCGTACGTCGTGTCACGTTCAAGTTAATTCAACCAATACTTGGCTACGCCAACTCTACACTTTTTATGTATTTTTGGTTCCTTACAATCCTCTTTTAAAGTCATAATTCATTTTTTTCCATTTTTACGTAAACCTTGCACCTTTTACGTTTTACGCGATTTAAATTTACGTTTTATGGTTTTAACAAAGTGAACCAACCCTAGACTATGATAATTTACATATTTTATTAATTTTTAATCTATTTCATGTTTACAAATGAGTTTTATACTTGTCATGTCATTTTTATATAGCTTACGTCACTTTTATCAAGAACCGGTGTTACCAAACGTGTTTTCGACTCTCGGTTTGAGCTTTAACGATGTTTAAACCCTTCGATGAACTCACCATTCATCGAAAATACTCAAATAGGTTATGATTAATAAGTTTTAACATTTTTATATGTTTTACATTTTATTACTACCCGGTTTTTCATTTCGCGTCTTAAAAACTCCACGTTTTAAATTACCGGGATCAAAACTACACTACATAACACACTAATACTCAAATTAAAACACAAAGACCCACTCACCCAACCATCCCACCTTAGTTGGCTGGTCTTGGGGAGTCACCAATATATTTGGTGTCTTGGTAATAAACCTCATAGACACTAGTCCACTTCCATTACCTTTTGTCCTCCACTAACCTAAAACCATCAAACTTAAACCATCTAACTCATTTCTTACATGCAAAAACTAGTCAAGAGCTTCTTTTCTCTCTTGTTTTCTCTATTTGGGTCGTGGCTTCTCAAGATCAAACACACCATTGTGTTTGATTTTTCTTAGTACAAGATTGATACAAGATTGAAGGCCCCTTGGTGCTAACTTGTTCTTGTTTCTTTCTTATCCAAGAGACTTTGTTTTCAAGGGCTATTTAGAAAGTTTTTCAAGGTGTTTAAGGGCTGAGATTTTCAAGGTTTTCAAAGAATTTTCGTGGCCAAAGATTGGGTTGATTTGGGGTAAAGAAAGGTGCAAGTGTTGTTGGGTTAATCTAGGTTTAGTGATTCCTTGTTCTTGTATCTTCTTGTTCTTCAACTTTTGTAAGGAAACTCTCCAATCAATTTTCATTTTATTTTTATTTTCATTACTGTAAATGTAATATTATTTGATGTATTTGTATATTATATAAGTTATTTGGCTTGGTTAGGCTTGGTACATAAGCTAGATCACTAGAAAATCACTAAAGGACTAAACATGCAAACTGTGAATCTGGACTAGGGGTAGAAACGGAATAAACTGATTTAATTAGTAAACATTGTACCTAAACTAAAAATATGAAGTTGTAGCCCTATGTATTGTGGTCATTTTGACGGGTATTTCATCGGATAACTCATTACGATAATTAAACTAGAAATATTTTCATGAAACATGCCAGATTCTGAGTTGCAGATTTAAATGGTAAAATCCTCTGTGATATGTTTATTTTCACTACTTAGCCCAGTTTTATGAAATGTAGGTAACATCTTAACTTAAACATGGCCGCAAACGGGGAATTAATTGGACTTGTAGAACTCTAGTTATCGCAACTTTTGTGGGACTGTTGTAATTTTGAAAGCTGATGGACTGAATATATTGGGTAAATTGATAGTTTTACTGATGTTGTGTAATTTTAGCTTTAAGTAATTTTTGGTATGCTTGACCCGATTACATGATTTATAGACATATGACATTGAGTATTCTTGCCAATTAAGTCCCTATCATGAACCGTTAATTACTTGAGTAGTAAACGCTAGTATTATAAATATGCATATTTGGCTTAACAAGCCTGTTCGGGTTACGGACATATAATATTGAGAAATGGGGTAAATGGAAATTTTTACCTTCTCGGGGCACAATATCTATGTTAAGGTTCGGTTTCATGAGCTCAATGCTATAAATCTTATTTCCCGACTTGTATTTGTTACATGTCAACTTAATTATGGGCGTATAACAACGTAGCTCATCGTATTTTAAACTGAATTATCTTGTATTCAACTTATTACTTATTAAACTCTATGGATTCACTCAACTTTATTGTTGACTTTTAGCATGTTTATCTCAGGTCCGTAAGTGACTTAAGCTTGGATGGGCGGCGCAAGAAATGGATATCTACTTGATGGCTCATGTTTAATAAAAATTTTCATTCGATAATGACTTGAACTTTTAAATTATTTATTTTTAAACTTACGTTAAACTTTTGGGACCTCAACTCTGATAAATTATCGAATGTGAAGTTTAAAAACGACTTTGTTTTAAAGTTGTTTACTATACTTGTACTATGTGACTGATAAATAGCACCCCATGTTGTATTCCGCTGCGTTCCTGAAAATGGGGGTGTTATATTGCCCAAGGAAGCAATCATCTTTTGATGACAAGAGAAAGATTGCTCAAAAGCCAAAGCACAACTATCAGAGAAAAGGAAAAAGGCCTATGGAGTAGGTTATGTAGGATGTAGGTTGGTTAGGGTTGGTGTAGATTGTTTTGATGATGTATCTCAGCCTTTATTGTGTCTGTGTCTCTAGAATGATGAATGTAATCAACTTTGAATGATAATGAATAAAATTTCTTTTCTGTTGAATGATATATGTATCCTCCCCTCAAATAATGACTAACTACTAATGCCTCCCCTCAAAAGTAGCTTAATAATTTATTATACCAATACTTACCACCAAATGCTTGAATCTTGAAACATCAAAGCCTTTTGTGAGTAAATCTGCTACATTATCGTCTGTGTGCACCTTGACAACATTAATGAGTCTATGCTCATAACAATCTCGAATAAAGTGATGCCTAATCATCCACATAAACTTGAACAAGCATGATATCCTTTTTATCTCTTTTGATAAATAAAGTCTTGTCAATTACACCTCTCTTGTAACCATGTTGTAATAGAAAAGTGGAGAGTCTTTCATACCAAGCTCTGGGAGTTGATGAAGGCCATACAATGCCGTGACAACTTTGTAGACTTTGTTTGGATGTTCGGGATCCTCAAAACCAGGAGGTTGTTTAACATAGACTTCCTCTGTAATTTTGCCATAAAGGAAGGCACTCTTGACATCCATTTGATAAACTGGAAATCTCATATATGATGCAAAAGCAAGAAACAACCTTATAGCTTCAATTCTTGCTACAGGAGCAAACACTTCATCATAGTCTACTCCTTCTTGTTGTCTGTATCCTTGTGCAACCAATCTTGCTTTGTTCTTGATAACATTTCCTCTTTCATCCCTTTTAATTCTGAAAACCCATCTTGTACCAATTACCTTCTTGCCATCTAGTAAATCACATAGTACCCAAACTTCTTGAAGCTTGAATTGTAGAAGTTCTTCTTGCATAGCTTCAACCCAACTCTCTTTAGTTAAAGCTTAAGCTATATTCTTGGGTTCTTCTTGAGATATAAAGCAGGCAAACAGGCATGTTTGTTGATCCTTATGATTCATCCTGTTTTGTTTATAAACAAAGCTAAGTAAAGCATTATGTTGCTGTAAAAAACCTTTAGCTTTTGTTCTTTTGAGCACTCCTGAAGTTGAAGGTCAAATGATTTGATCTACTTGATGATTTTTATGAATTCTTGATGTAGGAGTTAATGGAACTTCAAGATCATTACCCAAATTTGTGAAGTCAGGATCTTCATGGGAATTTGAGAAAATACCTTCATCTTCTAACTCATCATCAATGTCTACTAATTCAGGCATGTTAGGATCATTTAAATCCATAGTAGAACTCACAATTGGGTCATCAGTACTTTGATCCAAACTACTGTGATCCAAAGTACTATTATCCAAAGTACTGTGAATATTTTCTTGGAACTTACCCGTTTTCTATGCAGCTTCATAGGCTTTCCTTTGATCATCTTCATAGGATTTAGCTAGTGTTTCTTGAAAGAGCATCCTATTGAGTTCATCTTGAATTGCTTGATCTTCATTAGAGAGTACAGAAGTTGGTTCAAAAGTACTTTGCTTCTTCTCAGTGGTTATGGGCTCTTCATCAGTAACATCTTCTGATCTAATAGTGACTCCATGAACATTATATTGTGAATCTTCTTCCTTGTGAACAACTTGATTTTTTTCTCTGACAGGCACATAATTCATAGAAGGAGCCAAACTATCAAGATCAAAATACCAATCAAGACCTTTTCCTTTTTGATTCTGTTGATCTTCCAGAAAATCAACATGAAGACATTCTTGAACCTTTTTGGTAACCCTGTTGTACACTCTAAAACCTTTGATGTTGGTACAGTAACCCAATAAGTATCCTTCTTCTGACTTACCATCAAATTTTCCCAGAGAATCAATAGTATTGAGAATAGTCAGAGAGCATCCAAAAGGTTTTAGAAAACGAATATTAGGTTTCTTACCCATAAGCAACTCATAAGGTGTCTTCATCTGAGGTTTAGTCACTGATACTCTATTTAACACATAGCAAGCAGCACTTACAGCTTCAGCCCAAAATTGAATAGGTAATAAAGAATCTGTAAGCATTGTTCTTGCTGCTTCTATAAGTGTTCTATTCTTCCTTTCTGCAACACCATTCTGCTGTGGAGTTCTAGCAATACTAAACTCCCTCTTAATCCCTTTCTTAGCACAAAATTCATCTGTTAACTTGTTTTTGAATTCAGTCCCATTATCACATCTAATACCTCTAACTTTGAGTCTCAATTGATTTTCAAGGGCTATAATAAGATCATGAATAGCATCAAAAGTATCATCTTTAAATCCCAAGAAAAAGACCCAGCTAAATCTACTGCAATCATCTGTTACAACTAAGCAGTATTTCTTCTTGTTTAAGCTTGAAAAAGAAACAGGTCCAAATAGATCCATGTGCAACAACTCCAAAGGCTCTCTGACAATTCTTTCCTCAAGCTTTTTGCATGAAGCTTTATGTTGTTTACCCTTCTTGTAAGCCAAACATGAATGATCAGTCTTGAAAGTTTTAGAAGGTAAACCTCTAACTAGATTGCCTTTAACCAGCATGTTGATATTCTTGAAATTCACATGACCTAATCTTCTATGCCATAGATGTGCTTCTTCAAGTGTTGCCTTTGCTACTAAACATGTTGCTCTTTTAGTAGAGTTGATATTCTTCAAATCAATACTATACACATCATTGGTTCTTGGTGCTCTCAGTGTTACCAAGTGATCATCTACAAACTTAAACTCAGGAGAGAGAATGAGACATTATGTGTTAGTGAATAACACATGGTGCTTCTTGTCACAAATCTGAGATACTGACAAAAGATTGAACTTAAGCTCCTTCACATAACGAACATTCTCAAAATCAATACATCCTGTCTTGATGGTTCCTTTGCCAGTAATTCTTCCTCCTTCAGGATCATCTCCAAAAGCAACTCTTCCTCCATAATATGCCTTAAAATCTGACAGTAGCTCCTTGTCTCCTATCATGCTTCTAGAGCAACCACTATCAACAATTAAATGATCTTTAAGCTCCTCTTCTGGGTTGCCATGCACAAGAATGAGAAAGTTAGTTTCTTTTAGGAACCCAAGCCATTACTGACTTGTGTTCCCTTTGTGGAGAGACATACTTAAATTCTTTGAGTCTGTAATCTCCAATGTTTTTGAAGACATGATCAATTACTTTCTTTTGTTCCAAAACTTGTTCTATGTTTTCAACATAACTTTCTTTTACAACAAAATTTTCCATTTCACCCACACATTTTGAAAGTACTGTTTTTCCCCCAGCAGCAGTTTCTTTCTTGACCCACATGGTTTTAACACTTTGTTTTGAGCTATTTGGTTTAGATACTCTATTTGAGGACCTTCTAGATTGAGTGTAACTGGATCTCCTTGGTATTACATTAGCAGTACCTTGATTGGGTGAAAATTTCCTAACAGTACTTTGTGAAGGTACTATTTTCGTCTTACCATTACTTTGAAAAGTGTTGCCTTGAGGTACTGGTGGTTTCGAAAAAGGTCTTTTCTGGTGAGGGTACCTATAGTCTTTTGTGAAATTACTACGGTTGACCCTACTTGAATAGTTCCAAACTGGTTTAGTCTCTTTTGGCCTATGGTTAGCAGATTTGGTCTTTAGATATTGACTTAAATATTCTAAGTGAAAGTTACAATCTTTAATCAAGTGAGTAGAACTGTAACAAACAAAACATAACTTTTGATTCATCCTCCCAAATCCTCTACTTTGAATTCTATGTCCAAAACTATCATGACTTCCAGATGAATGATTAAAAGGTTTTCTAAAGTTAGCAGTATTTTGAAAAGAGTTTCTTGAAGGTACTGCTGAATGACTAGCAGTAGTTTGAGAAAAGTTTGAACGTACTGCTTGTTTTGAAAAGACTTTATGAAACCTTTTATCATTGTTTCCACATCCTGAATCCCTAACATTCCTTTTATTTTTATCTTCCTTAGGTTCTCAACTTTTTCTTCAGATGGGCTTGAATTAGATTGACTTTTAAGCTTTTTCCTAAACTCTAAATTGTCTACTCCAAAACAAAAGACATCTGTCCTAGGTGGCTGAAAACTTTCAGTGGCATGAGGAACTGCATGATACCCCTCATCTTTCTTATACTCAGGATGTGTTGGACTAGTGGGTTCCTCATTACTAGATAAGTTTTCTTCTGAGCAAGTTTCAAATTCACTTGTTGAGATTTCTTCTGAACTATCTTGTTCCTTATCACTAGCTGAGTTTTCTTCTGAACTATTGTATTCCATACCAAAACCTAGTCCAGTTTTAATATGTGATCTTCTTTGTTTTTCAACAAAACTAACAAGTGACAGACCAGACTCTTTCCAACTAGCAAACTTTTCTAACAACTCATCTCTTTCTTTAGTCACTTTTTCTAACTCAGACACCTTACATCCTAACTTCCATTCACTCAATTTTAATTGATAGTCTTGTTGCTGATATTTTTCTGCCCAAGTGTAGGATACTAGATAAGCTCAAAACGCGTAATGATCCTTGTGGTGTGGATCGTTTACAAGCAAGAAACAAAGAGGGAAATGTAGAGAGAGAAAGTTAGAGAGAGAAAGAGGTGAAGCCTTGGAGAGAAAACCAAAAAAAAAAGAAAATAGATTATGAGAAGGCTTACCCTCTCCAAGGATGGAGAGGGTATTTATATGGGTTTTGCCATTTGGGCGTGCCATTTGGGCTGCGGATCAGGTATACAGTGGGTAAAGACCCGTCCTTCTTCCGCGAACTAATCTACTACTAATCTACGTTTTACTAACTAATATAACTATTACGAGCTAAACAATGCTTAATCATATCTAGGGGTGACCGAATCTTTCTCATACAAAAAACGTATTCCTAACAATCTCCCCCTAAGGGAGGTCACCCCTGAAAATCATTCTTGAATTCTTGCATTGAGATCTTTGTAGATGCTTTTGTAGCTCGTAGTTGTTGATTCTTCATTGATGTACGACTCAAGATGACTTCCTTGATGTATATGATAATCTTTGACTTTGCTCTTCGCTCTTAGCTTCGAGTCATCTTTGAGTGTATGTGTCTCTTTGTGATGTTGTGATTGTCTTTGTGATGTCATGCTTACACTTTTCTGGATCATGATCTTCTGCATCAGAGTTGTGGAAGCATAGTTGAAGCCCATTCCTTGATCATGATGTCTTTATATTTGTGGTTGAAGTGTAAGCATGAGATGATGAATCTGCATCTTTTCAGCAATCGACATCAATCGTCAACTTCTTTGTCTTTGGTGTGATTACGCCTTTCCAACATGCTCATACATCTTTGTTGAGTAGATTTTCCCGGTTGAACAGTTCTGACGTCTCCTTTTAGATGTTGGTATGAGCATGTGGAACTAGAGTGATGGTGGTGAACATGGTAAGTTTGGTATGTTGAGCTGCATAAAACTTGGTTAGTAATAAACATACCGGCACTTATAAGTTTGGACTTCGAGATCATCAACATCATAGTGTGAAGACTTTCTCTAATCCTTACCAAGGCCGTTCCTAATCGGATGCCCCCGAAAGGGCTTTCACTGACATACCGAAGTACACCAACGATTAGGTGAGTCGCTGGAGATCACCCCACGACTGTAGACCTTTTGGAACACCACCGAACACACTAAGCGTAACCCACAAGAGATTACCGAAGTGACCTGCTGTCAGGGCTGTTTGATGTTGACCCTGGCAGGAGTTTCCACTCAATCACTGGGAAATACTTATGTATATTCCCTCATAAGTGTTCTCGGCAGATTGCTAAGATCTGCGTAGGACTCAAAATATTACATCTGGTGTCCTTAATGTTGAACAACCAGTGTAGAAGTATCAAGTGTTCCTATGAGATCTTTTGATGCATCTCTTGGCTCTAGACTCGATAAGTGCACATTGGTTATCCTATTCGGAGACTAGGGAGGGGTCTCCTGTTTCAATATCAACTAGCTCTAAGAGACTAGTCGATAGTTTACACCGGTTCCCCGTGAGAATGAAACAAGCTCTTTTAAGAGAACTTGAGTGGCTGGGAGGTTTAGTGCAGTGCGTCACTGGGTCCATGACGTCTTTATCTTCAATACCGATGTTACCTTGGTAACAATCAGTAGCATATGAATTGAACCCGGTTTCTGCCCTAAGGTTGAATAATTGGAGGGCTATTTCTTTTCACCCTTTCTCAATTCATTTCTTTTTAATTCTTCAACCCCTTCAGTGCTTACCGAGACTTCATTTACTAGAACCTTGTTGGGTTTGTTCCAGTCCTAGCTCAGTCTCAGTCGGCACTCTTCCCTTTCTCACTTTTCTCCTTTTTTCAATCATTCCTAAGGACTTCTAATCTATCTATTGGATTGTCCCTGGGAGGATCCCTCCGGTTCTGGTGGATCGTGGGAACATATACCTAACCTTACCATCCTTATAACTCCATGCTTTAAATTAAAGTGGTCGGTCTTTTGGTATTTTTCCACATTCGCCATATAACCAAATCTTTGAAAATTCTCTCAAAGTGTTTATGATAAAGAAACACATTTTGTTAACACTTTGAGAGTTTTATCATTTTTTTCAAATGCTCCCCCTCAACATGTGCTCATAGGTAAAGAAAGAAATTTGCACATGTCGGGGTGAGTTGCACTTATTTGAATTGATCGGCTCTTAATAGACATATACCCGAGGGACACGTTTATGTTGCTTAGTTAAAGGGATCCATTATCAGCTTTTAGGTGATAACTAGCCCTGGTAACTAACTTGAAGTTGTTAACATTCCTTAAAAAGGAAGTTAGACCCGTCAAAGTATATATTTAAAAAGAGTTTCTCGAAACGGTACTTTCTACTCTGACTAGTCCTCTTCGAGACACGTTTACATCACTGGTTAGACCAGCTTGAAATTATTACCCGGCCAGGACTAGTCTTTTCGATTCACGACTTTTCAAGTTTCGTCAATTCATGAGTCAAATTCTGAGTCATAAGCAATTCACGGTTTCTACTTATTATCCGTAAAAACACGCGAAAGACTCTTAGCCACTTGCTCCCCCTGAATATATGCGCATTGATTGAATCAATTTGAAAGTTTTTAAAACTTTGGCACATACGGGTGAGCTTTTATTAGAGATCATTAATTCATCATTTTTCAATCACTTGCTCCCCCTCAATATGTGCTTTGATTAAAATTCAAAAACTTTAAAAATTTTAGCACATACGGGAGCGATCTTTTGAGTCCAAAAACATCACATTTATTCACTTGCTCCCCCTTAATATGTGCTTTGATTAAAATCCAAAATCTTTAAAATTTTTGCACATACGGGAGCGTTCTCTTAAGTCCAAAAACATCCTTTTAAGTTCCAAAAACATCACATTTGAATCAGTTTTCATATTTAAATCACATTCTCTCCCCCGATCATAAAATTTCAAATCTTTTGAGATTTTGTGATCCCAATTGATTTAAATGATTTTCGAAGAAGCTTTGGAGAGAAATGTGATACGTTTTAAACGTTTACTGATTTTAAGACACTTTTCGGTTTTTCACTGTTGCTGGTGCACAAAGTTTTTAAAGGTACAGAAATTTTGAGCAAATACGCTCCCCCTCAATTAATGACCCGTTTTCAATTTTAATGTTTAATAGCCATTAATGTGAGCGGTAACGTATTCGAGAAAATTTAAGACCGATAGCCACCTTGTACAACACAAAATCTCTTTTGAAGAATTTTAGAAGAAAGAGATTTTGGGAAAAGAAGACTTCTTTTCTTTTACTAGAAAGGTTGCACTGAAGCGTACAATGTTTCGGATTATCCGCACACAGTGTAAAAGATGGTGACGTGTTTTCCTCAGATTTTGAAAACTGGGTTGCTATCTGAAGTAATAGCAAACCATAATTTTACGAGCGGGTTACAGTCTGAAGTAACTGCAAACCATCGTTTATGCAAACATATTTTTTATATTTTCAATTTTTCAGATTTTTATGGTTTTTATAGATTTTATATTTTTGTATTTTTCTTTTCTGGGTTTTTATAATATATATATATATATATAAGGATATGTGAAGTGAATCAGTTACTCCTCATTGTCTTCCTGAAGACATTTCCTCGGAAGACGGTTTCAATTCTTCTCCCACGTCTGGAATGAAGAGTATCACTCTAATCACTAAGTCTCAGTAAGATAATGAGTTAGTAACTGATTCACTTCACATATCCTTTTATTAGTATATATATATATATATATTATATATATTATATATTATAATACGTATATATCATATATTATATATTATACTAGTATATATATTATATATATATATATTTTAGTATATATATATATATTAGTTATATATATAATAGTACGTAATATATATGTAGTATAGTTACTATATATTATAAAAACCAGAAAGAAAATACAAAATAATCTATAAAAACCATAAATTGAAAATTGAAAATATAAAATATGTTGCATAAACGATTTTGGTTCTGCAGTTACTTTCAGACTGCTAACCCCGCTCGTAAAATTATGGTTGCTATTACTTCGATAGCCACCCCAGTTTTCAAAAAATCTGAGAAAACAACGTCCATTTTACACTGTGTAGCGGTAATCCGAAAACATGTATTGCTTCAGGTGCAACCTTTCTTAGTAAAAGAAGAGAAGTACTTCTTTTCCCAAAATCTCTTTCTTCTAAATTCTTCAAAAGAGATTTTGTGTTGTACAAAGGTGGCTATCGGGTCTTACAATTTTCTCGGAATACGTTAACGCTCACATTA
>LBNU01036227.1:7071-25914 GCA_014162995.1 Artemisia annua | reverse complement strand
AAAACTTTTAAAACTTAATGCAAATAAGAACGTGTTTAAAAGAAATAGAATTAAGAACACAAGAAAACATTAAACTATTTTAAACTAAGAGAAATGAAATTGAAATTGTAAATGATAAAAGAAATTAATAAAGAAAATATTTTTGGAGTTTTATATTTTTAGTTAACGAAAATGATTAAGTACAATGATAAAAGAAATAAAAGTAAGAAATAAAAAAGATTAGTCAAAATAAAGTAGACAAAAGCTTAATAAGAAAGTAAAATGTTTTTGGATTTTAGATTTAATAAATGAAAAGTAAACGTAAAGCTTTTAAAAGAAAATACACTAAGTTTAAAAGATTTTTAGAAAATTCGGCTGAGTATCGTTTAGGAATGAACCAAATAAAACTCCACTCGATGAAACGATGAAGTAAATAAAAGCCTAGCCCGGCTCAAAGAAACAATTGATACTTGCGAATCAAGACCTTACTCACAAAACTTGATGCTTGCAAAAACTGATACTCGCAACTAGAGACTTAAACCATACTCGCATAAAACTAGAACTTAAATAACTTGATACTTGCAAACTAAAAGACCCTACTCGCAGAAACACAAACCATACTCGCAAAAGTTATATGATACTCGCTATAATTTTGATTAGATACTCGCTAAAGAAAGAAAAAACTAGCCAAGACATATACTCGCTAGAACTTATAGCATACTCGCTAAAATGAAGGTGATACTCGCAAGAAAACTTGAGCTCGATACTCGCTAACATTTGAAAATGATACTCGCATAAAACCACAAATGATACTCGCAATTTTCTTAACCATACTCGCTAATACCTCTTTGATACTCGCAATTAGACCCTAGCAAACTCCATACTCGCTAATACCTATTTCTATACTCGCAAAAACACAAAATATGAAGCTGACGAATTTTTATACGTGAGATTTTAGACCAAAGCTAAGAGAAACTAATAAGTACTAAGTAGAAACTAGTTTTAATCAATAATAAGATTTTATATAAGCTACGACTCAAAATAAACAAACCCTAACCCATTTCTTTATAAATCATTCGAACCTCATACCATGCAAAGGTGACAAGATTTATTAAAAGTTTTTATAAAAGACAAGATTAAACTTAAAACATATAAAGATTAATAAGAAAGATTGAAGATTAAGACAATAAGCTAAAGAAAAAGCTTTAAGACATGAAAACTAAAAATGCATTAATAATAAAAACTTACACACACTAAAACTTAATGAAGACTAAAACCTACTAAAAATGAAGACTACTTCCAAATGAAGCCACCATGGAGTATTTATCAAGCTAGGGGGAGCTCAAGTTTGCCTTCGTGTACATTTTGCCCCCAAGACTTTTACATCTCATGAAAAAGACACATAAACTATATTATCAAACTAATAAACGTCTAATACTTCTAAATGTAACGTCTTGTAACTTTGAGGCTTCGTGTTGACGTGTTCTCTAAAAGTCTTCAAAGATGTAAAAGTGATCACTTGCTCGAATTTGGGAAGCTTATCGTGATAATTATCTTTGAACTTCGATTAACTGTCTCTTTCATTTTCTTGAGCCTTTAAGAGATAAATTCGTCGTCATGGGCTTTTCTTAAGTAGATTTCATCTTTGACTTGACTTTTAGACTCTCTTCCACATCTCGTGCTCGTTTTAGGCTTTTTGGTTGCTTTTGATGTCGTTTTTACAATATCCTTTCCTGCACAGTCACAAACACAAAAACACGATATCTTTGGCGTTTAACGTTAGTTTTTGGTATTCTTATCACTTAAACTAAGGTCAAAAGTATGTGTAAAATAGCACATACCAAAATCCCCCAGACTAAGGTATTGCGTGTCCTCACGCAATGTAATCACGTCACGATTTAAAGATAAATAATTTCAAACCTCTCTTTACTAACTTTGAGAAGTAGCAAAACGTTCAAAGGAGATAAGAAATCATTTATTCCCTAAAACGCTCCGGTTTTCCATTTTTGACTATGTGCATCATATATTACACTCTTTAGCTTATGACGGTGTGCTTGACTTTCATTATCTTTCAATACATACCAAAATCCCCCAGACTAAGGTATTGCGTGTCCTCACGCAATGTAATCACGTCACGCTTTAAAGATAAATAATTTCAAACCTCTCTTTACTAACTTTGAGAAGTAGCAAAACGTTCAAAGGAGATAAGAAATCATTTATTCCCTAAAACGCTCCGGTTTTCCATTTTTGACTATGTACATCATATATTACACTACTTTAGCTTATGACGGTGTGCTTGACTTTCATTATCTTTCAATAACAATTAAGGGTCATAGAGTAAGAACACGATTCATAGAAAAGTGACCGATTGGATAAAATTCATCGTCCCTGATTTTTCACAAGCCCCCAAGGTACAACCGCCGCTTGAAGTCAAGAAAGAGAAAGCAAATCTCCTGGATTAACAACGATGACACGCACGAGGGTGATTGGTTGACGGAAATGATCAAGGTACAACCGCCGCTTGAAGACGACGAACCCCTTCCCGGTAACACCTTGCAGTACACTCAAAGTATCATGTTCGGTCTTCAGATTGAGAAGTTAACCAAGTCAGAATTGAGAAGAATCAACCGTGAAGCTTTTGATTTCCTCAAATCAAGATCTAGAAACAAAGTTGAACTCGAGTATCATACGCAAAACATTGCAAGTGCAATGTCTGGCAAGTTCGACTGTCTCAATCCAGAGTCTAACTTCGACATCTACTCTGGAAAACCCGACAAGCCATACTTCACCGATTCGACCAAACCATTACCGCTGCAAGGATTTCCTGAAAAACCTAGGCTACCTTATAGATTCTTGTTCAACAAAGATCTTCAATACCTTCAACGGGCTCACGAGACTTCAAAAGAAAGATATATGCTTCCTCCTTGATGATATCAGTCCCTGCTGCTAGGTACGAAATACCAGCAATTGAAGAGTCGGCACCTATCTTTAGCAACTCCATTGTAGCCTACAACAGAGAAGCTTTACTAGGAATTCAGCATTGGCGTGAACGTCGTCGACTTGGGTACACTCACAGATTGGAACAGAAGTCATTGGAAAATGTGAAGCAGAAATCCAGAATCGTAGCCGTTATGGAAATTCATGAGTCGAAAAGGTTCAACTACACTTTCATGAATGAGATTGTCGTCAAGAGACAAGATGAAAAGGAGTACAAATTTTCAAAAGAAGATTTTCCTGACTTATACCTAAACGACATTGAAGACATGTATTTGGAAAAGGTTCAAGGAAAAATCTGCCAATTCGAAACTGAAACACAATATAACTTCATCGCATCTGTACTGCTCTACATCAGACAGGTAATCATTCGAGAAAGAGTGGAAGATCTTCAGCTAGGTGTTGAAAGTTATCAAGAGAAGATCAATTTGACTAAACCACAACTCACATTTCCTGGAATTGAAGAATCGTCATAGTTCATGCTCATTCAACAACCGTCATTTGGAATCACCTATCTCAATCAAAAGAGGCGATACATGAGGTTCGATGAGATTCACAAATTCTGTGATGAAACGCTGAAAAGAGTTCGTGATGGGTTAGTCGAAAGGTTACAGGATGACAAGAAGAGGTTAAATAAGGGTGAAAGTACTAGGTGGAAAGCTAATGCAAGAAGGATGGTTCGTAACTTTGTTCGTTCGATTGAAGAGAGGTTGTATCGTCGTGATCAGATCAGGAGATTGGAAAGCTACATTGGTGTAAGACCTTCATTCCCGGTCATGACCTTCCGACGACCTGATCCTCGTTTCACAGACTTTTATGCTATGCCTGCTGGTGATAGTTAACTTGGATTTCTCGGGTACCAAAATTTCAATATTTTCATATATATTGATTGATTTGTGATTATTATGGCTTGTGCACACATAACAGTGTACAACCCGCACTTTGTACTTAAAGGACCCTGAGGTACGCTTCAGTGCCCCAATCCTCATTTAAGAAGCGAAAGCTTCTTACTTTTGAGTAGAATTAACAAAATTTTAAGTTTTCTTAAAATTCTGCTCAAAAGAATAAGTATTTCACCTCAATGAGTATTCACTCCTTGAGGGGGAGTACTTGACCAAAAACATCGTTCTTAAGTCAAAAAGTTCTTGTTGGATTCTCCCCATAAGACTCAAAAAGGCATATTTTAATCAAAACGTTTAACAAAAACAACATTTGATATGCTATTTTTGAGCGGGAGAAAATGAAAAAGTGATTAAAATATGGTGGAAAAAGTTGTATCTCGTGCGAGCTCGACTCAGATTTAACCCATGAATTGACGAAACAACAAATGTTAGTATTCGAAACGATTTATCCAAGTAGAAAATACCGTTTCGAGAAGCTCTTCTTAGATGTTTACTTTGACTGGTCTAACTTCCTTTTAGGAATGTTAACAACTTCAAGTTAGTTATTAGGGCTAGTTATCACCTAAGAGCTGATAATGGATCCCTTTAAATAAGCAACGTAAACGTGTCCCTCGGGTATATATCTATTAAGAGTGGATCAATTCCAAAAGTGCTTACTCCTCCCACATGTGCAAATTTCTGAAAACATTCACGAGCACATGTAAAGGGGGAGTCCTTCAAGAATTCAAAACCCTCAAAGTGTTAACAAAATGTTTCATACTCATAAACACTTTGAGTGATTTTTTCAAACGTTTGGTTGAATGGCAACAATAGGACAGTCATGGTGTTATAAGGTGTCTAAGGTTAGGAATAACCGTCCTATGATCCGCCAGAGCCGGAGGGATCTACCCAAGGATAACACCAATAGTTAGAAACTAGAAGTCCTTAGGTATGACATGAAAAAAAAGGAGGAAAGAATGAAAGGAGAAAGAAGGGGTTGAAGAATTAAAAGAAATGTAAAGAAAAGGGTGAAAAGAAATAGCCCTCCATTTGTTCAACCTTAGGTTAGACACCGGGTTCAATTCATATGCTACTGGTCGTCGCAAAGGCAACACCGGTATTGAAGATTAAGACGTCATGGACCCAGTGACGCAATGCACCTCACCTTCTAAGCCACTCAAGTTCTCTCAAAAGAACTTGTTTCATTCTCACGGGGAACCCTGCATAATCTATCGACCACTCATTACGAGCTATGTTGATATTGAAACAGGAGACACCTCCCCAGTCTCCAATGACTAAATGTGCACTTATTGAGTCTAGAGCCACGAGATA
Organism: Artemisia annua; assembly: GCA_014162995.1. Taxonomy (NCBI): domain Eukaryota; kingdom Viridiplantae; phylum Streptophyta; class Magnoliopsida; order Asterales; family Asteraceae; genus Artemisia; species Artemisia annua. The sequence goes on along the minus strand of LBNU01036227.1, from coordinate 20,728 downwards.
CATCAAAGATCTCTTAGGAACACTTAATACTTCTACACTAGTGTTTCTGCATCAATGAACACTAAGTGTAAATTTTTGAGTCCTACGCAGATCTTAGCAATCTGCCGAGAACGTTTATGAGAGAATTTACTTATGTATTTCTCAATGATTGAACGAAAATCCTGCCAGGGTCAACATCAAACAGCTCTGATAGCAGGTCACCTCGGTAACTCCTTCTGGGTTACGCTTAGTGTTTGCGGTGGTTCCAAACGGTCTACAGTCATGGGGTGATCTCCAGCGACTCACCCAATCGTTGATGTACTTAGGTATATCTCGTAAGCTCTCTCGAGGGCATCCGATTTGGGAACGGCCTTGGTAAGGATTAGAAGGAGTCTTCATACTATGCTGTTGACAATCTCTAATTCCGAACCTGTCAGTACCGGTCGTATTATTGCTAACTGTTTTAATGCAGGTACAACTACCATCATGACACTAGCTTCCGCATGCTCATACTTACATCTCAAAGTCTAAGAAAGCTCTCACTAAAGATCGATGCTTGTAAAAGTCAAAGAAAGATTCTGCGTCGAATGAAAGAATCTACAAAGTTGAAAGACAAAGTTCTAATGTGAAGCAAAGTTCAAAGAAAGATTCTACGTCAACACAAAGAATCCATAACAATGAAATGAGAGCTACAAAAGTAAGAAAACACAACGTCAAAGATGTACGAGCATGCTGGAAAGGGGTAAATCCACTAGAGGCAACAGAGTAACGAAAGGCAGATAACCACATCACTTGATCACTATCATTTCAACAAAGACAAAGAATAAAGAACAATGAATCATTTTCCAAAGATTTTTGAAGACGTCTAAAGCCATGAAAGTCAAAGTTTAAAGACAAAGATAAAGACGTCCAGCAACCTTGATGATTGTGATGACCGACCCTTAGGGGGAGATTGTTAGGATCACGTTTCACATTATTTCTCAAGTCTCGGTCATTTGTAATAATATAGGTTGCTTTAGTTTACTTATGTATTATGTCTTAATAATGTTGTAAGGCTTATAAAGCCCAAAAGGCCTAAAAGCCCACGTATGAAAGGATAGGAAGGAGTGGGAGTGTTGCCCTAGCTCCTTGCCTATAAATAGTAGGATCATGTAACTCATTTACTTGTTGGTTTATTTAATATCTTGTGGAAACTCTCGTCAAATTCATTCTCTTATTAAGTAGATTAACCATCTCTTCTCTTTACCTCATTTCTATCATTGTTTATCTTGTGTATTCACAAAATGGTGACCTAACAATAAGAAAGTGCGCCGTACTCACAATGCAAGTGCGCCGTACTTCGCCTATTAGAATGCCTATAAATAGAGCTCAATTGCAAGCATTTGAACTCTCCACTCTATAACTAATTTCACTAAGTTAAAGTCAGAAGTGCCACGTGATCCTGAGCCTGTCGAAGGGGGTGAACGAATCAGAACAAGGGGTGTTATATACTTGTTGGTGTCGAATTTTTGGTTACTTGTGATACTTGTGTAATCATTTGATCAATCCAATCTGTATGTCTCTTGTTTACTATTTACTCACTTCTGTTGTTATGAACTCATTAGCCATGAGAGGCTAAACCTCTTGTGATTGCTTGGATATGTGGATATAATAAAGCGACTTATGATTATGTTTTGATCTCTACCAATTTCAAGTTTATATAGTGAACTATTTCATCTCTAGTCTTATTATGTTTATTTATTGAAACTGGTTGAATATAATGTGTTGGGATAGGTCGAAAGAACCAACTTGTTAAACGTAATTCTAGGAACTTGTCTGTGTTTGTAGTCTTTGAAAGGAGAAATCCACTTAGAAGAATCAATAATAATCTAGACTTGATATGGAATACTATTTCGAGAGAAATCACTTAATGGGTAGATATGAATCTTGAATTGAACCTACGAATTTTGAAATTGCTCTTTTGCCTAAAATAGCTTTCTTATAAGTTGTCCTCCTTTATCAAACTGAGATCAAACATAAGCGTTGTCACTAGATTATCTAAGCTATCCAAGTAATCATTTGTTTTAATATTTGAATTCCTAATATTACCATAATCTTTACTTGTCTTGTTTTACTAATTATTTATACTTAATCCGAACGAACTAAGTCCCTGTGGATACGACCTGGTCTTACCTTAATCTAATACTACCAACGGGGGTTATACTTTACCCGTGTGTTTGGTTTATTAAAATCGGTGAAACTAGTATTATAAATTTAAAGCTTTCCTTACACATCAAAATTTTTGGCGCCGCTGCCGGGGACTTAAATCTGTTCCTTAAGTATTTTCGAAGTAAAATTAGCAAACAAAACCAAAATTTCTTCAAAAACCAGATCACTCTGTTCTTCTGTTGCTGAAAGCACGCCGCACAAATATACTTGTGCGCCACACTTATACACGAAACACACACATACTGCCGTACTTGTCACCAAGTATGACGCACTTACTTCAATCCGTAACGTTTTTCTTAAAATTCACAAACCTTTTCATAAAAACCAAAAAGAATCATCTTTTTCACTATCTTTTGAGATTAATCTTCTCGGTAAAAATAACACCGTCGTACTTACACTTAAGTACGCCGAACTTGGCAATATCACACAAGTACGCCGCACACTATTTTGTGTACGCCGCACTCACTTACTCAAAAAACGAAATTTGTCACACTGATTTAAATTTCGCTCTCTATCTTTGAATGCACACTCGTTCAACTGAAACTGATCCCATTTCACCGCTATCAGAACCTGAAAGAACTTAAAAAAAATAAAACGTAATAACAAAAGAGTTCCTTTTTCTCAAAAAGACGAAAGACCCGAACAACCTCGTGTTCACCACACACCTATTGACGATATCTCAAACCTCAGATTTTTCATCAAATTAATCCAAATTTACTATCCAATGGATGACGCTGACAATGAACCAATGTGGGCTAATGATCATATCATTGCACATACCCCTGGACCAGCTATTACCATTCTTGAAACCGCAAATGAATTTGCAATCAAAGGAAATCACTTGACTCTTGTCAACGGAAACCAATTTGATGGTCAAATTAAAACTGATCCTCGCAAGCACATTCATGAATTTCAGAGCGTATGCGATATGTTCAAATACGGAGCTACTGAAACTGAAGCGGTAAGACTCATGATGTTTCCTCTATCTTTAACGGAAGAAGCTAAAACCTGGCTTGATGAAATCGATGAAGGAACCATTGAATCATGGGACGAACTTCGTACTGCTTTCGTTAGTAGACACTTTCCACCAGCTCTATTCGATAAACTTCTCGGAGAAATCCGAGGATTCTCACAACATGAACGTGAAAACACTACTAGAATACTGAGCAACAGTGACGGAAATTAGCGACTGAATTAGTCTATCGCAAAAAATTGGTTCATAGTGACGGATTAGTGATAAATTAGCTACAAATTTGGCTTTGATAAATTAGCTACCAAAATAGTGACAAATCAGTAACAAAATTAGAGAGGAATTACGCATCAGTCACAATTCTATCGCTAAATGTAATCATATAGAGACGAAGTTAGTGACGAAGTTAGTGACGAACTTAGGTTGAAAATATTAGCGAAAAATTATGACGACATAGTGATGGATTTTTTTAGCTGTCTCAAATACGTCACTAAGTTTTTTCACTTATCTACTGATTAACGATGGTCTTGAGTATAATAATATACTGACAGTTCTTTGATGACAATGATAGAGTAACAACCAGAAATTAGTCAGTCTTATACGTATTTGAAAATATCCTTATCGCTAACAATGATGGATGCTAGGTTATGTTTACGATGATAAGACGAGTCAAAACAACAACAAAAATATAAAGACCAATTTAGCCAAATTAAATTTAAAGAAAAACCACGTAATGCGATAATATTTATATTGGAACATTTCTATTATTAGGTTATATATTACAACTTGAGGAGTAAGCTCTTAAGTTCATCTACGAGTTTCACAATTTTAGTATATTCCAATACTTTAGTCACAACTACATTAGAATTATCAATTTTAAAATAAGTAAAACTTTAGATATCTTTGGGATATTTAACAACAATATTTTCATTTGCTAAAGTCAATGAGGACACTTGTAATTTGGCTAAACTTAGTTATTTGGACTTAATCATCCTATATTCTTTGGGAATAAGACAATTATTTAATCTGTAAAACTAACCGTATTTGCTACCGTAAGAAAAGAAGAAAATGCTTCACCAATTCCTAAAAATCCTTATTTGGTAGTATTACCTTTTAAAATTGCTATTTTATATCTTTACCATACTACGTATTAAAGAACAAATTTATTATCAAATATAAAAAGAGGATAATTAGATGATAGAACAGGCCACACAAATAACTCACCCACAAATAATGTAGGCGGCAACAGTTAAACTATGTAGCGGCAACAGGTACTTCCCGCCAACTAAAGGATGCAGGAGGCAAACGGTTAACTTCTTTGATTTAGTAAAACAAATAACCCGGGAAACAAAAAATGGAGGCAACAGTTACTTACCAATTTGCTTCAATAAAAAGCTCAATTCATTCTCCCGCTAAAGAAAATTGAGGGACATCAGCAACCTACGATCCTAATTGGAGGTACAATTTGTTTCAATTAATTGTCGATTACTTCTTTGAGTTACATGATTACATATATGAAATCGAATTGATGTATGTTATGTCTATAATTTGAGGATAAGTTCAATTCATTCACAAACTTGTACAACTTTACCAAACATTTGATATTGAATATAGGGCAAATAGCATAAAAGTGTACCCAAATTATACTTAATTTCAATCTAAGGTACTATACTTTTTTTTTTCTCAATTTAGTGTACCCAACTTTTTTTTACTTGCAATGTTAGAGGATTTATAGGTTACCAGGTTACCACCACCATACTTCATCTTCTCCGGCCAAATTCCGGCTAGTCTATCTTAGTAACGTTTTTTCACTTTTAGCGTTCATAAACTTTTAATTAGCAGAAACCCAATCACAACATGCGTACAGTAACTGATCAATCTAAATGTACCTCAAAAATATAAAGTTAGTGTTATCCCAAGATTGTACTCAACAACAGTTTCTTTTTGGCACTATGTATATGCACTTTGATTCAGGAGCTAATTTATAGGAGTAACTAATTTGATGACCCTGATAGAAAACTGAGTTATTGCTATTCCAAGATGTCTTCAACCTGCCGTACAAGAATTAAATAAACATAAATTCCTCTTCTCCCCTTGTGTGTCGTCATCTTTCAGTTGACGATGGTGATGGGAAATAAAATGACCATTAATATAATTAGAGTAAGAACATAACTATATGAATCAAATAATTTAAAACAACAACTGGTTCTTGATTTGAGTACTCTAAAAGTGAAGAAATTTATGAACACTAAAAGTGAATAAATGTGTAAAAATACTAGCCGGAAGTTGGCCAGAATTTGGTCGGAGAAGATGAAGTACGGTGGTGGTAACCTAGTAACCTATAAATTGTCTAACATTGCAACTAAAAAAAAGTTGGGTACACTAAATTGAGAAAGAAAAAGTATAGTACCTTAAATTGAAATTAAGTATAAGTTAGGTACACTTTTATGCTATTTTCCCTTGAATATAACTATAATAGCTTCTCAAAAAATTTATTGTAAATTGGTGCCTTCCATCAGTTTTGGGATGTCATAAAGATTTCTAAGTAGTGCCTTGCATTATTTTTGCAATTGTTTGTTGAAACAGAAGTCCAATATAGGCGGGAAAGAAGGTACAATATGTAACATATCAACGGTGTAGGGACTTTACCGATCTTTATATGCAAATTAATTTTTAAGTTGCAGAAGTTTTAAAGTAACTTTTAATTTTAGTGGGAGCACTAGCATAAGTAACGGTTTTTCCAATGCTTCATAGTTCATACTTGGATAGTTGTACAAATCGTTTGCTTGTTATTTATGCATTGTGTATATATTTTTCATTTTGTTTCCAGGTATCATATTATTTATTTAATTCAGTTTAGTTTCAAATTTGTTCTGTTACAGCGATTATGGCAAGTAGTACCATTGAACGTGGAAGTACAAGTGGAAGTGTATCTGTTCGTGAGGATGAGTCAAACGCAGAATCATCTCATGCTAGAAGGCGTTCTAACTTTATCAACCAAGCCCCATCTGACCTATCAAAGAGGAAAATGATCACTTTGGATGGTGGAGGGTATGCATATCTATTTTAACATGCATTTACGCTTTTGTTATATGGGCTCATTATGCTGCAATATTTCTCTTTTGTAGATTTGCTGCAGAGGTTTCTCGCATGTTAACTGTTATACTCAAGAACATGTTTAATGGTTCTTGGACCACTTGGAAGGAGGTTAATGAGACTGCTCGCAATGAACTATGGGTGCATTTTAAGGTGTGTGCACACACCTGTTTTTAGTAAATAAACCAATCATGTTTTCTAGAGACATACATCTATAACTTAATTACTTTTGTTTGCCTATTACTTTTTCCAATGGGAAGTTGTGAGTGATGTGTTGGTCCATGAGGTGTGGGAGGATAGTATGAAAAAGCGTTATCCAGATATTATGTCAAAGGCAAGAGCCGAGTCAATTAAGATGGCACAGTTAGCCGGTGTTCAGTTTGATGGTTCTGACTTTTCTGTTCTCAAGCCTTATAGCCCGAAATGGATAGAATCAAGCTGTTGGGAAGATATGATTGATCGAGTCTGGAACACTACTGAATGGAAAACGAAGTCAAAATTTGGAAGAGCGAAACAATTCATCTTGAAAGAGGTTTCAAAACCTTTTGCAGGCTCAGTTACTATTGTTCATTATAAAAGGAAACTCGTACGATGTTGAATTTTTACATTTCCATTTTTACATTTTCTTGAGTTTTGCTATGCTCAAGTCAAAATATATATTATGTATTCTGATTCAATCATGTGGATTTGTAGGAAAAAGAACTCAAGACCCGTTTAACTCTAATGGCTTCTGAGATTTTTGAACTCACACATATTAAGAAAGGGGGTGGGAATGGTTTATACGAGTTCATGAAAAAAAAAGAAGAGGTAGTGTGGGTAAGATTCTTAAACTCATATATGTATGTGTCCGTGGTGTCTACTTAAGTTATATATTGCTGCAATGTTATAATTTATATATGATTTCCTAGTTTTTTCTATGTGAATATGTGTATGATGCTAAAGTATATACATAGCCATATAGGTTATATATTGAGGATTCTGGCAGAAAGAGTTATTTATGAATGTGTGAGATTGATGCAATGTACCTTTTAAACTATGATTGATCTTGTTGAAATTTTTGCATCGAAATCATACTATCTTACAAAATGTTGACATAGTTAATAATGGTCTCATAAAGTGTGTTTCATGAAAATTTACAGGCTGCATATAAGGAGGCCGTGGTAGCTAAATATGGACCAAATTCTCTTAACCATCCCATCTTTGATGTTGATTTGTGGACATCTTGTTCCCAAGAGGTTATAAAAGGCGGATTGGGTGAGTTCGTTATGTAACCAGGGTAACGATCTGGCAGTACAAATTCAACATCACATCTTTCGTTTAAAGAAATTTCATGCTTTTTTAGTTTCTTTTCACTTTTTAGTGCAGACTCCTTTTTATGTCGTTGAATTTTGGATGTTTTGTTATTTGATTTGGATGATGTTGAAATGTTTGATCGTCTATCACAGTCGTGGTATTGTCGTTAGTAATTGTTTAAGTTTGGTATCACTTTTTAGTACCGACTCTTTTCACTTTTTAGTTCATACTCCTAACATTTTTAATAGTTCCAAAATTTCCAACATGGATTAAGGGGTGTTTGGATTAGGTCAGACAATGGGGAGTTTTATTGCCCTTTATCTTTTGACTGCTGTAAGTAAATTTTCAGTTCTTGGAAGGGGTTGCCTAGCTTAGATGTCTTTCTTGATTGGTTTCAAGTGTGTTTACACAGTCATAATTGTCTCTCCCTACTATATCCATAAGGTTGATTGGTTCTTGGAATGGTTTAGGAATGTTCTTTGTATGCTTGGTTGCACTCCAAGTATGCTTATAAGTTCTAGTATGCTCAATTTTGGCATTATGAGATCCTGGTTTTCTTTTACAGATAATGTATTTGATTATAAGGGTGTTTGGGATAACACTAGCCGGGTTAGATTTAGGAATTTGGCAGCTTTCTATAGTGGTTGTATGGGTGATTAGTTCGGGTACTCCTCCATGGTTTGGTTTTGGTTTGAAATTTGAGGTAAAGTTGAGAGCTCAATTAGTGGCAGTACCCAATATGGTATGGTTTTAGAATTTTTATTTAGTCATTTCGCTATTTGTTGTTATGCATAGTTGAATGCTTGTTGAGTACATATGTAATAGTTTTAGTCTGTTTGTGAACGTTACTGATGTCGACTTGTATGGTTTCATTTATTGAACTTATGAGTGAAATGTAGTTTTAAGACTGTAAACTCTTTACAATATGTGCGAGTGGAATTATGAATTACTTATGTTTGCAAGGCTACTGTCTTTTTATTTATTTATTTATTTATTTATTTTTTGGTTGTTTCACGCCTACTACTGGAACTTTAGTAGTACTTTTAGTCTTTGGTCTTTGTTAAACGTTATGGTTGTTGAATACTATTGGTACAATTAGTCTTATTTTTACAGTCTACAGAATTTGTGTGCATAATCTGTCAAAAAGGGTGTTTGGCACTTCATTTGAATTATATATATGAATTAAAGATTTCAGTAAGGGACTGAGTTTGGTTCTTCATTTGAATTATATATATGAATTAAAGATTTCAGTAAGGTATGTGGTTCTTCATTTGGTACTTCATTTTTTGCTGTCATTTTTGGTATGTTTGGTTGCTGCACCAGGGGAACATCTGGTGCACATGTTTTGATATTTGGTGGTTGTGTTTTGGTATTGTTTGTGTTAGGTTCAATTATTAGTTTATGTTTTTAGGTTCTATTATCGGGTTGTGTGACCCGAACCCGATAACCCGACATAGTTAATAATAATGGTGATGAGACCCAAACAGAAGTTAGTGATGAGGCAGAACAATCAGATGAAGTAGAGTTTCTTGATAACTCGGATGAATCAGATGACGATAGTGATGATATATTTGATGATTCATCTGACAACGAGTGATCAATTTCAAATAACCATAGAACTATGTATTTTAGAACACATAGTTTATGGTCGACATGTTTTTGGTATGGTCTCATATGAAAGTATGGTTTTATCTGGTCTACAAGTTGTGTTCTAGTATGGTCTGCAAGTTTTGTTCTTTGTTGGTATGGTCTCATATGAAGGTCGATAACATAAAACTCAACAGTCAAAACTCGTCAGTGTCTCGAATAAGTTGTATGTTGTTGAGCTTCTAACTTTGGTTTGTGAGCTAAAATATCATATTTCACAATTTATCTGAAGTCATAAACAATGAGTAGGTCTCAGTTTTGTTTTCTTTTTGCTAATAATTTCCTTTCCTTAACTTCTAAATATACTCATTTGTCATTGTAAACCCCGAGGTGTTTGGTTTATGCAATTATAATGAATGTGAATCGGAATGCAATTCCATACTAGGATTACAGTTTCTTGTTTACATTTAAGTGGTCATAATGAGTTCAGTTTTATTAGTCTACATCTTAATATTATATGGTCTTATTATTAACTGAAATCTCCATTTCATACCAAAAGGGTGTTTGGAATATGCTTACTCATTTGGTATTCCTACTGATGTCGCTCCCAAAAGGGGTTTTTTAAATATGCTTACTGGTTTTGTTTATCTAGTTATGCCCCTACCAAAAAGGGTGTTTGGTTCCTGACTTACTGCTGTAGCAAGGGCGTTTGGTTGCTGCAGCGGGGGCGTTTGGTACTCAATTTATATAAATGAAGTATGCCATTTTATGTCCAAATTTTATAAAATTTATGTAATTTATCGACGACTTAGAACAGATACATCTTATTTTTTTTTGGTTGCTGCAGCAAGGGCGTTTGGTTGCTGCAGCGGGGGCGTTTGGTACTCAATTTATATAAATGAAGTATGCCATTTTATGTCCAAATTTTATAAAATTTATGTAATTTATCGACGACTTAGAACAGATACATCTTATTTTTTTTGGTATGGGTCAAAATGGGTCGGTTTGGGTTAGAACTTTGCCATTTTTTGTCCAAAGTTTATAAAATTTATGCAATTCATGTAAATATTTAGTGAATCAAACTTAATTATAAAGGTTCAAATTAATTCATTTATACTTTATTAGTTAGTTAATTTAAGGGAAGTATGTTCTAATCGGATCCAGATCTTATGTCTTTTAAGATCCTACGAAGGATCGACTTGTTTTTGCTTAACGATATCATAAAATCGGAAAATAATAAGAGCTACATCGAGATCTTAATAGCTATGTTATTTCATTATTTAGATAAACTTAGACAATTCATCATCACAAACATTTTGCAAAATGAATCATTCTTAATTATAATAATCCGAAGCACGACCTAAGTACGCTTGGAGTTGTTATCGAGCTTCTTAATCTTGTTTGCAAGTATATACGTGAACGGCGAATGCCTTTTATTAAAAGCTAAAAAACTTAAAAGTAGCAACAAAATCCTCAAATCCTCAAATTCTTAATCTTAATAGTTTAAATATTGTTTAATCCCCAAGTCCTCAAACTTTTAGCATTTTTCGTTCATAACCAATAGACTTTTTTTCTTGCAATCAAATTGAGCTGTAAGTGTTGCATTAAGTGTTTGTCCTTGTAACTAGTTGAATTTAAGAGTAACTCACAAATAGCTCTTTGAACATCTACACCCATACTTGTATCGATTATTATGCCTATTCTTACACGAAACTTGAAATTATGCTATTCAAGACATAGCATTTTAGATTTGGTTATGCTGTAAAAATGTAAAAGTAAATTATTCGGTAAGTGTATAAAGACCTAACAAGACAACCCAATTGCAAAAGAAGAAAAATATATACAGCTAATGTTTGCTCCTCAACCCAACCAGACAAATCTATTTGATTGTTAGGTGGGCAGGTGCAAAAGTGATTGAAAAACTAAAAATAGAAGATTTATTTAATAATTGATATTAACAATAAAATAATAATAATAATAATAACAACGGGTTGATGTTTGAGGCTCGAGCTCAAAAAAGTTAAATCGATGAAGCTTTGAGTTAATCTTGAGCTTGAAGACTAATTAAACTTTAAGTTAAAAATCAACCTCGGGTTAAGGTTGTTTAACTAAAGCTCAAGTAGAGCTTAAGTCAACCTTTTAACAAGCTGAGTTCAACTATCTCACAAATAGCTTATTTCATTTACAATTTTACTTGTGTCGATCAGTATAATCTATAATGTATATGCATATACGAAACTTGAATTTAAGCTATTTAAGACATATTGTTTTGGATTTGGTTATGTTGTAAAAAATGTGGAAAAAAAACTTGATAAGTGAAAGAAGAAAGATATATCCAGAAATGTTTTTTGTATGTTACTAAGTAACCTAATAAGCTAATTGACCTAAACCCGACAAATCCGTTTAATATAGGTTCGATTTTACTTTGAACATCCAATAGACCTGGTAATCTGATTGACGTGACCCATTCTAGTTCATAATACATGGGTTAAACAAGTTAAACGGGTTTGTGATCGACCTGTTTAACGTATATCAAACTCGAACCTGACATGTTTAATAAACGAGTCAGATGGTCGACCTGAACACGACCCAAAACTTATTTAGACTCAACCCAAATGTGTTAATTTTCGTGTATGTCTCAGCCGGCGGAGCTAGAAAATTTTCCATGGGAGGGCCCATCAATAATATGTCTTGGATAAATAGAATCTTCCAATTAACAATTTTTTTCGGGAAATACATTAAATGAGAGGGCCGAAATATTTTTTTTCCAGAAATACACATGAAATCGCAAATAAATACACTAATGGGTTTAGACCTAGAGGGGCCGGGACCCTCCCGGGGCCTCACATAGCTCCGCTCAGGTCGGGTTTTATGTTGGGTCAAAAATTGACACCCCATAATAATATAATGCCCTTAAAAAAATATACGAATAGTAATAATAATGATAATATATAGTGAATAATTAATAATAAAACTATCGTACTGTGTTACTTATGCATCATACTTTAAAGTTCTAACATTCATACTCTCTACACACCACAACAACATACGTTATTCACTTTGGGTGAAAATATTGGCGCCATTCTCTGAAATTATTTGGCGCCCCTAGATATGTGGGGATTGTGGAGTAGGAATAACTCCTTCCACAGAAGGTATATGTTGCGGTTTATGAGATGCAATAGACTTTCAGGAAGCATTAGAAAAAGGTATGTTCATACACCATTCACTATTTTAGATCATAATTTGTGGTAATTAGTTTTGATTTACCTTTTAATTTAATGTTAGGATGCTTGATTCATTGAGTTTGATTGCATGATTATACTTAATTAGGTAACTTTTACTTTTCAATTTTATGTTAGTAATCTAGGGTTCTTTCAATTAGATATAGGATAAGTTTAAGGTAAGAAATTGAGTATATGGTTGATTTGATTATTTAGCAGTATGGAGAAAAGATAGTTTTTTGATTATTTTTTTATTTGATTATTTAGCATTTTTGTTCTACTAGCTAAACCAAAATCGTGTACCTGATCACTTTTAATATTGGTGTCACCACTTTTAGTGAGTTTCTCTTTAGGCCTCTTAAAATGTTACAACTTCAAACAATATAAACGAACTTCAACTGTATTATATAATTTGTTTGTTACATATGATTATTATCTGATTGTTCAATATCACATTATAACTTTAAAGACCTCAAAACACCGCCTTAATTGTCGATATATTAGTCACATATAACACCGACAATGTTGCCGCTTATATTTCCAGTCCAATGTTCACCACACAACTCACTTGGACACAAGTACCAAGACTCCCAAACATATTTCGTTTTAACTAAAATACATCAACTTTCTTGGATGGTAACGAATTGAAATAAGTTTTTGATAAACATTACCCAAATAAACAAGTCTCTTACAACCAATACTGACTTTGAGATTGAGTCCTGTCTGAACCATTCATGTGTCGAAATTCACCAAGTATTAATTCAGAATTTGCCAAAGTACTGTAAATTTATCTTCCTTATTTCTTCTTGATAATTTGACTTTTGAAGTCTGATGCGCGTGGATTGCAACACGCACTACGTTTTACCTCTCGAGGGATCTCGAGAAGCTTGCAATCCCCACCAGGCAGTGTACCTGACCGATGTAGTATAGTGAAGTGGCAAGTACCGGGGGATTGATCGTTCTCTCACAGGGAATAGTGTTCGTTAGGCTAAAAACTACTCTAATCTAGGTCTAAAGGTGGAGGAAGATTCTTTTTTGTATTTTTTATGTTTTATGAAAGCAGTAAATCTATGGTTTTGGAGGATAGGGCGGAATTAGTTGCTAGTCAACTAACCCAAGTTATCTACTTCTAAACTACTTATATTTTTGTATTTTTTTGGTTTTAGAGAAATCAGTGGTGGAGAATAGTGGACTTAGATTCATTAAGCCCCTAACTATTCTTTCCATGGGACTAGTAATGTTGAGTGCTTGGATGGACGGGTGTATTAACAAGTCGTAGGGAGGCGTCATTCCCTACCTCTCA
>LBNU01036221.1:81361-111056 GCA_014162995.1 Artemisia annua | reverse complement strand
TTCGCTCTCTGACAGGTACTGTAAATCAACTGATTCATCATCCACCACTTTCCTTCCAATCCTAGTAAACACTGGTGGTCGGCGGGTATTTCTCTCGCGCCTCTCCTTTTGGTGACGCGGTGGAGATGCTTCATACTCAGGGTCAAAGTTGAGCCGGGCTTGCAGGCTCCGACTTGACCTCTTCTTCGCTTCCTCTTGCATAAAGGCAGCCAAGGTTTCATAGTTTTGAGACACGAAATCGCTTGGCGCTAGTTCAGGCGCGACTCCTTCTAGCGCGAGGATGTCTGTTTCCAAATCCTCGTTTCGAGCAGGCGCACATGGCGGCTCAGTGAGGTCTGTTTCTGGCACCGTTTGGTGGGGGTGGTGAAAAGGGTGCGATGTTGATCCCCTGCGCTAGTGGTTGCCGTGGCGGCCTGAGTGGTCCCTGTGAGAGCACTGGTTGTTCCAGGGGTCTGCTTAGGGGCTGAATCACTTTGCTGCTTCTTCCCATGTAGGTCGCTATGCGTTTTCTTCGCCTGCGGAGTCCGCTGGTTTAGGTTTCCATGCTTTGTCATTCTAGTTTTCAGTAGAATTCTTAGTGTAGGGTCCCACAGATGGCGCCACTTGTTGATACAAAAGTTGGGCGTTCCTTGTTTAGACTCTTGTTCCTGTATCAATTGGATCTTAATGCTTGAGACCTGCGCACTAAGAGAACAAAGAAAACACCGTTAGGCTTATCGTGGGATTGTTTCCCACGATTATCCTCCGGCGTGAGAGTAAGTCATCGGTTTTAGGGTTTTAGTGAAGAGTTAGGGTTATTAGATGATACCTCAGTGAGAGCCGTGATGCCCTTTATATACACACGAAATCCTTGTAGGTTTCGTGTTCCTTACTCTTCGGCGTATCTCGACTAATACGGTCTTTTGATCCTTATCCCATAAATAAAAGATCCCGTATCAAGGCCGAATATTATAAATTAGACTTTGGGCCTTTGTGAGCCCAAACCTTTATCATGATAGCCCACACGTGGTGGGCTTGGTATTAGTATCGTCCATTAGCCGGGTTCGTGACCCGAGTGCGGACTATACGTCATCATACACCAAAAAACTATGTATGATCATTTAAATCAGTTTTTAGTGTTTAATCATAGCATGTTTTAAGCATAGACAAATGATTTCTAAATTCTAAATTTACAGATGATTCTCGAAATATCAATGAGGATTTATATAAATTCCTGTTACGAAGATAGTCTTTAAGGATGAATTACGTAATTTGAGCTAACAGCGAATGTGTTGGTCCCGTTTACACGGTTAAATTAACTACAAAGTTAATCTAAACATGCACCATGCTTAAATGAAGTAATGAAATGCTTTGAAAGACTTTTGAATAAAACGTAAAGTAAATAGACAAGATATTTTTCAACGTTTAATTCTTATTAGAAATCAATCAAAGAATTATACCCAAGTGTTTGCGGAACAACACTTGGGATTGAAATGACAAGTATGGTATGACTCCTCTCTAAACCCAAGCTAAGCTTGAGTGACAACTAAAGGTCCTACTGAGCTATCTTAGGGACTAGGTTGTTCTTTGGAGGAGTAACAGTTGTTTGTGAATGTCTAAGCATTAATTGCACAAACTTGTCAACTTTTACTCCTCTCTTATGTTTCCTATTTATACACAAGTATTTTACAACCGTTATGATAAAGACAAATGATGACCTAAGCTAGTGGAGACAAAATACTTACGTATTTTGTCCCTGTTACATTGGGCTATTTTGGGCATAAGACAATTCTCCTTTCTGAGTAGCAGTGATGACACTGTCCCTGACATTTTGCCTTTCAGGGAAAGTTTGACTTCAGGTGATAAGGACAACATCTTATCTCTTCAAACTTTTCCCGCTCCATTCCGCCTAATCTTCAGTCCTTAGGCCTTCAGTCTTCAGTCTTCAAATCATACTGCTTTAGTTGTTGAGGAGTCTTGGGGTTCAGTGAGTTATTGTCATCACTCATTGGACCCATCACCTTCTTCTTTGGCTAAGTGCCACTCACTAAGATCTGCCTCACTGAGTGGTGAGGCTTTCTTCTTAGACTCGTCCTTGGCATCCTGAAGGTCACTAACTGAGCAACTGTTCACTCAGTGACTTGAAGACGTTTAAGGTTTTCAAACACTTAGCTTAATTTGTGTTCAAATCTTTGTTTAATGAGACTTAGGTACTGAAGTAACCCAACAATCTCCCCCTATTTGGATATAAATTATGCCTAAGTGTTTGATCAGTGTAAGTGAGCAAATGGGCTTCTTCTTACACTGAAGATACTAACAATCACGTAAGAAACACTGAATTTTTTTAAACATGTGCCATCATCTTATTCATCAAAAGTTACATAAGTCCTATCATCTAAACAAAAGACTCAGGGTTTAAGTACTCAGACTTCCTTAATACCCATGAGCTCAAGCTTTGCCTTCTTTTTCAGTAAGATGTGTTTATCAGGACGCTCATTCATCATTTTGTCCATCAGCATCATGAACTCTTCATTCTCAGGGCTCTTGTAGTTTCTAGCCATCAGCTTGTAAGCCAGCAATGTAGTAGTCTCAACCAGATGTATGTCACTGACACTCTGAAAGGCTTTTTCTTTAAGTTCATCTATGAAGAAGAGCCCATACTCAGGGACTTTGATGACTTTGTTCGGAACAAACTTGACACCAGCAGGAGGGGCTCTATTGCAGTGAAGAGCGGCGATGAAGTCTTCAGGTTCCTGACCGACTGCCTTCCTTTTTCTTCCTATGGTCTGAGCTTGTTTGGGAATTGCAAGTCCCTGAGACTCAAGTGCTTCCTGATGGTTGATACCAAGGCTCTTGGCAACCTTTTCCAACTCCTTGTATTTGTTGGTGAGAGTTTGGAGTAGATCAGGAACACGCTTGTTTTTCTTCTTCTTCAGGATAGGCACCATCATATCTCATTCCTTGATCCCAAAGTCAGAGGGCCTGAATGGGGCATATCTTTCATGAACTCTTGGCCCCCTTTCAATGGTCACTGCAATAGGTTCATTCTTTTTGTACGGATGAATTATCATGTCACTGATGGCGCCTTCACCCTTGGTCTTTGTCATGGTCCAGACATACCTCTCATAGTTCCTTTGCTTCCTTTCAGCGTTCAGTTTGGCCTTCTGATTTGCTTCTTTGATCATGTCAGCCTGAAGCTTAAGGAACTGTTCTCCTTTAATGTTCTGCTTAGTCTCCTTGATTACCTCAGTAGCCACTTCAGAAATGACGGGCCTACTGAGCAACTCAGCCTTGAGTTTATCATCCTCCTCTAACGCAGCAGCCACTTCTTCATTAGTCCCCCTGAATACCTTCCCGTTGTGTAGGGTGACTTCGAATAGAATAGGTTCGTCAGGATCACGACGAACCCTCTCTTGTAGCCTTAACAAGCTTGGGAGAGGAGTCCTCAGTCACTTTAATTGCTTTCCCTCTATCAGCCTGAGTGGGTGTACTGAAGGCAGATTCAGGGAGTTCAGTGGTAGTGGTTGTTGCTTCAGTTGTGACTGGGGTGATGATTATAGTTGAAGACCCTGACATGAAGCTTCTTATTGGAACAACTTCCATGATGATCTCAGTGGTTGGTGTGGGAACTGAAGTTGTAGTAGCTTAAGAGTCATCCTTTGTATGCCTGTGTTGGTCCAACTGTTGGAATAGCCTTTGAGTTGGAGTAATTTTCTCCCCCTCAACAGATGCTGGAGCTTTAGTGGAAGCATCTGTTGACTGAGGAGCAGGAGCCTGAGCTTGAGGAGCCGGTGAGGCCTGAACCGGAGAAGCCGGAGAAGCCTGAAGAAGCTTGAAGATGTCAGAGACCATGCCCTTGATCTCTGATGTCTCAGTCTTTAGGCTGGAGAGGTCAGTGGACAAAGCCTGTTGGGTTTCAGAGAGCTTAGCCAGCTTGTCAGTGTAGCAGTTCACCAATTCATTATGTTTGTTGGTGAGCTGCTCATATCCTGAAGAGAGTGTGGTGAGCTTAGCCTCCTGAGCCTGAAGGGTAGAGAGAATGGAGACCTGTTGAGACTTAAGAGCTGGAAAGTCGACCTCCTTAAATAATGCAGGTAGGCTACTGAGAGCAGCAGAGGTGGTCTTGTGACTATCCATGAATTCAGTGAGCTTGGTGACCAGGATTGGATCATCCTTAAACTCTTGTTGAATGTTGGTAAGAGTCTGAAGGATGGAAGCAAAGTTGGATCCCTGATCAGCAGTCAACTTCTCAACAGAAGTCTTCAAGCCACTGACTTTGTCATCAGTGGAAGCAAAAGCTGTTTTGAGCTCAGTCTGCTTCTCTTCCATGGAGCCCCTGAAGTCAGCATAAGAAGCAGTTGCCTCAAGATGTCTATCATGATTGGCATCCTCCAACTGAAAGTAGAGCCACTCATTGTTGTATTCACCAAATTCAACTAAGACCTTTTTAGTGATAGGCTTGGTATCATCGAGCTTATGCTTCCTGGATGATGAGGGCTCAGTCACCTTGTGACTGGATGATGATGATGATGATGATGATGATGATGATGATGATGATAATGATGATGATGATGATTGTTGTGGTTGTTGTTCTGGTGAAGGTAGAGGTTCCTCCGGATGGGATGATACAACTTCAGCAAGGTGTTCAGTGACTGAAGTTTCAGTAGGGGTGACATCTTCAGTATCCATGTCATCTCCAGCCAGGAGCCTGCATCATCTTCAAAATCTACAAGGTCCTCCTCTGACTCTTCATCAATAAGCATTTGGAGATCAGCCAGAGTTGGACCCTGAAGTACATCCAGCTCCCCCTCAGAAAAGGGTTTACCTTCAGTGTGGTCAGTCCCTGACCTCTCCAGGAGAACAGGGTGGGTTTTCCCTGCCTGGTCCATGGAGTCAGTTTCCGAGGAATGTGCACCTTTGGGATTGGGTGTAGGTTCCATATCAGTGGGTGGTAGTATGCCCCCTGAGTCTTTGTCCCCTGAGATCCCTTCAAGCACTGGTGGGTTTTGGCCAGTGCCATCACGAGGAACCGTGAAGTTGTATTCCCTATCAGCGGGTTGTATATTTCCATATGAGTCTAAGGGAATGATGTTGGCGCCGTCAGACAAAAGCAGTGATTCGCGAATGTCCTCATCGGGCAATGAGATGTTGGGGTCTCCCTTTCCAACAGGCTTGTGCTGGCCTGTCGAAGATTTAGAGACCTTTTCTCCCTGAGACTTAGGTTTTGATTTACCTAAGCCTTTAGCAAGATGTGATTTGGTGTGGGTCCCCTTCCCAGTAGAGTGGTGCTGCCCTACCGAGGATATAGGACCCTTTACTCCCTGAGACCCTGATTTTGATTTATCAGTGCCTTTAGCAGGACGTGAGAGTTGAGTGGGTCCTGACTCTACTAACTTGTGTATGTCAGCAGAGCCTTGAGGAGAGGGTTTGCCCGAGGACACTGAGTGTGATGTCTCAGTGCCCTCTGTTGGCATTTGTTTACTGGTCAGTGAAGTGGCCTCAACAGTGGGTGTCTCAGTGGTCTTGGTCTTTAGTTGCCCCTTTTTGCTAGGCTTAGGGACTGAGGTTCCAGTGGCGAGTGACTTGGGTTTAGTCACCTTCCTGGACCCCTGACCCTTTTTCTTCGTCTTCTCCTTTTTGGTAGGAGAAGGAATGGGAGAGACTTTGTCATCGCCCTGAATGACCGTTAGCATGTAAGTCGTCAGGGCGACTGGTGTAACCTCAGAAGGGTCCTTTGAGTAATTTGCCTTGTGTAAGACGTCTGGTCCAAATCCCATAACGTCAAGTCTCACATACTTGGGACATAGTAAGTCCTGAAGCACACAGGAAATGAACCTAGGGTAAGACATAAGTCTTTGCCTAGATTTCCCTATGGTCAGTTTGGTGATGAGGTCCTTGAAGATTAATTCTCCAATGTCAATTTTTCTACCTTCAAGGAGACTGAATACTATCATTGATTGAGTAGCATTCAATTGCTCCGTGGAGGATTTGTTCCCCCCAAGGACCTGAATAACGAAAGCCATCAGGATTCTCCATGGGGCAGGGAACCAGGATTTCAGGACAGGGGCTTTGGCCAAGAGAGTTCCTGGGACCACTTCAGGATGAAGTTTGTCATATGGCCCAAGTATAAGCAATTCGGCTTTTACTTCATCCTCAGTGGGAAAGGGGGCAAAGGTCTAAGTGAAGTCAAGGCCTGTGGCTTTGACAAAGGATTGACAAGGGGTTTCTTCCATTATTCACTGTGAACCTTATGATAGCATCCTTGGTGGTAGTTGGCTTTTCAACCACTGCTGTACACCAGAATTCCCTCAGAAAGTCATGGTAAATGACTGAGGGTGTTTTTGTAAAGGTGGTGGTGAGGAAATAGTTTTGCAAAAATTTCACCACATCCTTGTAGGCCGGAAAGGCCTCAGGATAAGAAAAGTTTCCCACCACATTATTCTTGGTCATATCTACTGATGACGTCAAATTTACCCATGATTTAAGTGTTAATTTCCCCCTAAAATGCTAATCTTTTCTATTCAAATGAAGAATATATACTCTTATTTCTTCCTATTTTGGTTTCAGGGTAAAGATGAGTAAAAGAACGAACATACGCAGAAATGGAAGGACTTAAGAGCAAATACGTGGAAATTATGGATTCTGCACACACTACGGCATAGAGGTTCATCTACCTACGCCGTAGCAAGAGTTTATGAAGACTACGGCGTAGCCCATTCTATGGCTACGGCGTAGAGGTCCACTTAAGGGCACAACGGAGTAGCAACTCTCCAGCTATGGCGTAGGCCCCAATTTGAGGCAGAGAAGAACTAACGAGGCCAAGGAAGAAGTTACGGCGTAGTAACCCTAGCAACTACGCTGTAGAAGGATCTAAAGAAGAAACTACGTCCGTAGCACTTGATCCAGCTACGGCGTAGTCAATATTTACACACGCTACGGCGTAGCAACTCAAATCAGCTATGCCGTAGCAAAGTCGGGCCTATAAATACCAGCCCTAATTCCGAGTTTATTAATTCACTTTTCACCACACAGAAGTTGGGAGAAACTCAGGGAGCAGGAGGAACGAAGTTCTAGCCTCATCGAAGTCATTTCCAAGGGAGGATTCACACATCAATCATAAGTTTATCAATTCCTTTGTCTTGTATTCGATTCATGTTTAGATTTGTATTAACTCAACATTGTTTTACTGCAATTATGAATATGAGTGGCTAAACACCTCTCGGTGTTAGCCTAGTTATGAAATTGTTATTGTTGTAATTTAGTTTTCTACGCATCTATTGTCTATTGTTTGTATACTTTCATAGCGAGTCTTAGGACACTCTAGTTCCCGTAGTGTTTAGCATTGGTTGTTCCTTAGAGGCTTGTGGTATTAACCCTAGGAAGCAAGCCGATAGGGATGTGACATGGTGATAGCAATATCACCATACATGTGCAAATTAACCCTAGGACCACCTACCAATGCTATACGCTTAACGGAATTAGAGGGGTGTAAGATCTGACCATGCTGCATCCGCTAGACTTGTCCATGTTAGTAGAGGCACTTAATGATTCTTACATCTTCAACCGATGAACCCACGGCTTTACAATAGTCGTGGATAGGAGAAGATGTAAGATAGATCTAGGTGATTTAACCCTCTAATCCGAAATGAATTTAACCCCCAGACGATATGATAGGATGCATTTATAGAAAACTAATCACAGTATTAACAAGAGTAGTAATTAGGTTAGCATTATCTCTCTCTATTGATCTTCTTTCGTTTATTTACTTGCTTTGTTATTTACTTTCATTAGTTAATTAATCTTTTAAATCATAAAACCCCTTTTACATGTGACACTAAACTTAGAAAATTTCCACACACTTAGCTCTTGGGACGACCTCGGCTTTACCAACTAGCTATACCATACACGACCGGGTATACTGCCCGTTAGTGCATTAGGTAGACCTTAGGTAGACGAGACACATTATAAATATTAAAACCTGGTCGGTAAAACCTGCATCATCTACGCTCTCAATTTGGAATTCCACATTGGGAGCGTATGGAATAACTTTAGAAGAGGCCATTTTAGTTTTAAAGTTGGTCGGAGTTTGGTCGTAATCTTTTGGTTAACTCAGAAAAACACACAGAGAAATTTTGCAAGAGTTTGTATAAACAAGGAAAGCATGTGTGTGTTTTTCTTTTGTGGGGGTATTTATAGGAAAGTATTAGGGTTAGCACTTGTGGATATGAAAACAGTTATATTGTATTTTCATTTATGGTTTTGAAAATAATTTGATATCCGCATTAAATGCCACCTCCACTACCCTCATTTTTCGCAACTGTCAAGGTGAACAATTGCGCGTCTCTGCAAATGTACACTTTTGCAGAGATGATGTCACCACATAAAATATCAAAAGATATTAAGTGAGTGAGAGGCATTTAATGCCAAGTGGGGTTGGTTAGGAGTTGTGGGGGCCCAAGACATGGATGCCAGTTGAGTAAGAGACATATATTCCTATATTAAATAGAAATCCAGTTACCAACCTAGGACATTTACTAACCATGTACTTAAAGCATTTAGTTTTGTATTGAATGTCATTTTTGGATGTCTTGAGGCTCCCTGAATGTCTTTACATTCAGTATGCTGTGTGTAAGGAGGGTTGTTCAGTGAGAGAAAACATTCGTGAGTTCACTGAGATTTTGTTGTTGTTCAGGGACCTTAGAGAGAATTTACATCAGGTTGGACATATCAATCAGTGGCCTGATTATCAATATCCAACATGCCCAATTCAGCTTTCAGTCTGGTGAAAGTGGGTTCATCCAAGGGTTTGGTAAAGATATCAGCTAGCTGATACTCAGTGGGAATGATAAGTAGTTCAATCTCTCCATTCATGATATGGTCCCTGATGAAATGATATCTGATATCAATGTGTTTGGTTCTTTGATGAAGCATAGGGTTGTTGGATATGGCAATTGCACTTGTGTTATCACAAAAGATAGGTACACTTTTGCAATGGATGCTATAGTCACTGAGTTGACTTTTCATCCATAGTACATTTGCACAACAACCTGCTGCAGCCACATACTCAGCCTCAGCTGAAGACATGGCTACTGATTGTTGTTTCTTGGTGCTCCAACATACTAGTTTTCCTCCAAGAAATTGACATGATCCTGAGGTACTCTTTCTATCCATGTTGCAGCCTGCATAGTCTGAGTCAGTGTATCCCTTGAGATCAAATCCTGAGCACTTAGGATAATACAAACCAAGGTTTGGAGTTCCTTTAAGATATCTCAGGATCCTTTTCACAGCAGTGAGATGTGACTCTTTAGGGTCTGACTGATATCTAGCACAGAGGCATACTACAAACTGAATATTACGTCTTGTGGCAAGGAGATACATCAGTGAACCTATCATTCCTCTGAACAAGGTTTGATTCACTGATTTACCAGCAAGATCAGGACCTAGGTTGTTTGGAGGAACCATTGGGGTCTTTACTGAAGCACAGTCACTGAGTTCATACTTTTTCAGTGTGTTCTTGATGTACTTCTCTTGACTGATGGAAATTCCCTTATTAGTCTGTTTGATTTAAAGTCCAAGGAAATATGTGAGTTCTCCCATCATGCTCATTTCAAATTGTTTGGTCATCAGTTTCTCAAACTGTTTACAAAGTTTATAGCTAGTTGAGCCAAAAATGATGTCATCTACATACACTTGGACCAAAATCACATCTTCCTTTGTCCTGTAGATAAACAGTGTGTTGTCTATCCTTCCTCTGACAAATTTGTTCTGGATCAGGAAGGCTGAGAGAGTTTCATACCATGCCCTAGGAGCTTGCTTCATTCCATAAAGGGCTTTGTCAAGCTTGCAGACATGGTCAGGAAACTCATGGCTTTCAAATCTAGGGGGTTGTTGAACATAAACTTCCTCTTTGAGTTTTCCATTCAGAAATGCACTCTTGACATCCATTTGGTAGACTTTGAAGTTCATGTAAGTGGCATAGGCAAGGAAGATCCTGATGGCTTCCATTCTAGCAACAGGGGAAAATGTTTCTTCATAATCAATGCCTTTCTGTTGATTGTAGCCTTTGGCCACAAGCCTTGCCTTGTTCTTGATAACAATCCCATTTTCATCAGTCTTGTTCTTGAACACCCACTTCATGCCAATGACATAAACACCCTGAGGGCATTCAACTAAGGTCATGACATCATTTCTATCAAATTGTTCAAGTTCATCACGCATGGCCTGAACCCAACTTGGATGTTTCATTGCTTCTTTTACAGTCTTAGGTTCAATGGTAGATAGGAAGTCAACAAACAGGCATTCATTGGCTGAGGCTGCAGTGAGTTTGGTAGCCAGGCTTCTGGTAAGCATTCCCTCAACAGGTTCACCAATGATGTTGACAAGCTCAATGTGTTGGTGTCTAGACCATCTTTCCTGAGGTCTGGGATAGGATTTTGAGCTTGTTGATGCCTGATTTGGAGGTGGAGTGGGTTCAAGAGTAGGTGCTTGAGGTTCCTCAAGGATTTGGTTTTCAGTGAGTTCAATTTGGATGTTGTTTTCAACAGGTTCCTGAACATCAGGTTCAGTATGCGTTATCTCATTTGGAACTTGTTGAGCTTCAACAAACTCACTGATGGTTGGTTGAGGAAGGTTGTGAGGAATGATGTAGTATGCAGTGTTGCAAAAATCGGCCAATTCGGCCGATTAATCGGTGATTACAAGCTACAAGGCCCCGGAACTTGGAGAGATTTACAAGGAAATCGGCCGATTAATCGGTAAAAAAGGGCTACTCGGCCCCGGACCGCCTCAGTACCAATTCACGATTTTTGCAACATTGGTAGTATGAGAAGTCAGCATCAGCTTGGTATTGAGTGGAAGGACTATTCTCAGGGTGATATTCATCAGGAGGATATCTAGATGAATCATCAATTCCAATCTCTTCCAATGAGGTGTTTAAGAACTGAATAGCATCAGTGCTTTCATCAAAGGTGATGTGATAGGTTTCCTCAGTTTGTTGTCTCCTTGTGTTGAACACCCTGAAGGCTTTGGAGACCAGTGAGTAACCTACGAAATATCCATCATTAGCCTTGGCATCAAATTTGCCTAAGTGATCCTTGTGATTATGAATAAACACAGGACACCCAAACACATGAAAGTAGCTGATATCAGGTACTCTACCCTTGAATATTTCATAAGGGGTTTTGTTGTGTCTTTTGACAATGATGGACCTATTTTGAGTGTAGCATGCTGTTTTGACTGCTTCTGTCCAAAAATGCTTTGAGAGGACTGAGCCATTCAGCATTGTTCTAGCTGCCTCAATGAGTGTTCTATTCTTCCTTTCAGCTACTCCATTTTGTTAAGGAGTGTAGGGAGAAGAGAAGTTCTGAGAGATTCCTTTCTCATCACAAAACACTCAAGGTCCTGATTTCTGAATTCAGTCCTATTGTCAGTTCTGATTTGTTTGACCTTTATGTCATTTTGGTTTTCAATGTTCCTGACAAAGGACATGATGGTCTCAGCTGCCTGACTCCTTTTGGTCAGGAAGTAAACCCAAGTGAAATCTTGAGTATTCATCTACTATGACCAAGGTGTACTTCTCATGGTGAATAGACATTGGACTGACAGGCCCAAAGAGATCCATGTGAAGAAGGTGAAGGCAGCTATTAATTGAAAAGTTTTGTTTTGTTTCGAAGGAGGCCCTGTGGTGTTTTCCCTTTTCACAAGCTGAACAAGGTTATATTTTGTGAACACCAGGGAGGGNTGTACTTCTCATGGTGAATAGACATTGGACTGACAGGCCCAAAGAGATCCATGTGAAGAAGGTGAAGGCAGCTATTAATTGAAAAGTTTTGTTTTGTTTCGAAGGAGGCCCTGTGGTGTTTTCCCTTTTCACAAGCTGAACAAGGTTATATTTTGTGAACACCAGGGAGGGCAGGCCAAGAACCTTGTTTTGTTTGGCAAGGTTGTTGATGTTTTTGAAGTTGAGATGAGACAATCTTTTGTGCCAAAGCCAATTGATTGTTTCACTTGCTTTTGTGAAAAGGCAAGTCCCATTTTGAGTGAGAGTTGACATGTCTAAGACATAAACATCATCTCTCCTGGGGCAATCAACACAACTACTTTGTTAGCATTAAAGATTGTTCATCTCTTGTCATCAAACTGAACTATGTACTTGGCATCACATAGTTGACTAACATTGATAAGATTGTATTTGAGACCATTGACATAGGCAATTCTTGTAAAAACTATACCATTACAGTTTACTGAACCATAACCTTCAGTGGGAGCTGATGAGTTATCACCAAATACTACCTTGGGTCCTGGTTCTTCTACATATTTGTGCAGATATTGTTTCACACCAGTCATAGTTCTTGAGCATCCACTATCAAGATGCCAAAGAGGATCCCTGGCATGTCTCTGCACAAATAGTAAACTAGGTTAGTTTTTCTTGTTAACCCACTTCCTAGTGGGCTTGGGTCTAATAGACTTCTTAAACTTGTTAATGGACTCATGGTCAGTGGTGGAGTGAATAGAACTTCTACATATATTGCATTTGGTGCTTGAAGAGGACTCAGTAGACTGAGATATGTTAGTTGTCAATCCTCTTCTAGCCTTTATGACATTGTCATGTCCAGATGCATCATGGGAAGGGTCTCCACAAATATCACAACAAGGATACATGAGACAATCAACAGGGTGATGGTCACTGAATCCACAGTGAGTGCAGGGTTGAAAAGGGTGAGCCTTTTGTTTTGATTTGCTTTGAGGCTGAAGCATACTTATGAGCCTGAGCTTTGTAGCTTGCTTGAGCCTTCAAGGAGGTAGTGTAAGACAAGTGGTCAGAAGTTCTGTGATCTTCTTGCTTGCATATTATGCAGAACAATATCCTATAACAATCATCAGTGGCATGATTTGTATAGTTACACAGTTCACATCTTTTCAGTTGCTTGTGTAAGGATTTTGGTTTGGTAGTGTCTGAGGAATCTGAAGTTGGTTCCTTATCATTAGATGAGAATTTTTCAGTTGATTCCAACTTTTCACTTAGCTTCCTGACAAGTTCAGCTAGCTGATCATATTTTGAATCAGTGCTGTCAGGTTTGACCTCAATGGAGGTAGAAGGTGTTGAAACTTCAGTGGGAGCTGGTAATGTTTTATTTTGTTCAGAGTTGGGCCTTTTCAGGATCGTTGTGCCTAGTCCCACCCTCTCCTTAGGAGAGTGTTGAGAGTAGACAAGAGGTCCTAAGTCAGAACAGGGTTCAGCTCCCTGAAGTACTTTCAATGGTGGAAGTGAAGCTTGGGACTCAGTTGGAGACTCAGTGACGGACTCAGTACTACTGGGTTCGTCAGTGACTCCAAGCATTTCTTTGATAGCCTGATTTTCAGGCACCAAGATTCTCCCAATGTTGTGGTTTGACATTTTGCGATCAGGACTGAGTCTTTCACTCTAGTCACTAGGTTTGGGATGCATTTCTTTTTCAAAAGAAGTACCAGCTGGCCTGAAGGTCCTTTCACTGAGAGTCTCATTGGAGGATTCAGTGAGCTGATCCTCTCCTAGCATTTTCCTTTTAGTGCTAGGAGTGAGACTGACAGTTTCATAGACTCTTGGGTTTTTCTTGGTCCAGCTATCAACGACCTCTTTTTCTTTCTTAAGTTCTTCCTGAAGATCATGGTTTTGTTTTACTTGTATTTTGAATTTGAAGTGTGACATTTTCAAGCTTAGTTTGTTTAAGCATAAGAAGTTCATCTCTGCACTTATTCAATTCAAAAGTGAGTTTATTATACTTTGAAAACAGGTTTAACCTTTGCTCTTCAACATACTTAAGATCAACATAATGTAATCTAAGTATGACTGCCAATCACTACTATCATCCATAGAAAGTAAGATGTTTACCTTTCTCATGGTGATGTTGACCCATTCACCATTTCTGGCATGACTTTTGCCCACAGCAAATTTGTTGTCATCTGAGAGTGCCATCAGTGCACTGACATGAACTTCTTCATCTTCTGAGGATATGGATTCCTCATCCCAGTCAAAGGTTTCAGCAACCAGCCCTTTGTTTTTAGCCTGAGAAGGTTTAGGGGCCTGAGGTGACTGAGGAACTGAGGGAGCTGCCTCAAGAAGTGCAAGTTTGGCTTTTGCTTTTCTATACTTGGCTTCAAAATCCTTTTGAGAACTATTCTCAGTTTTGTTTTGAAGGTATTGAGGAGACTAAAATATTTTTGTTGAAATTTAGTTCCTAAGGAATTGTTTCCTGAAAACTTGTATGAGGGTTCAGAGGTTGTTTTTGAGAAACAGTCTTTTGCAAAGTGACCCTTTTTCCCACATTTAAAACACTCAGTGTTTTCATTTGCTTTAGTTTTTGAAAAAGTTTTGTTTCTACTGATAAAACGTTTTGAGTTTGCAAGGAGTGCCCTTTCTTGAAATTCAATTTGAAAATCATTTAGGTACTCATACTCCTCTCATCAACCTCATCATCTGAGTTTTCTTGGAAATCCTGCACAATGCCATTAGAATAGAAAGCAGTGGATATGGGTGAAGTGGTCAGGGTCTTTTTGACATCTTGAGCCTTAGGATATCTCCTAGAGATCAGGTTATCCTCATAGAGAAATTTACCATAAATCTCAGGAAGCTCAAGGTTTTGAAGGTGGT
The DNA here is from genome assembly GCA_014162995.1 of Artemisia annua. Taxonomy (NCBI): domain Eukaryota; kingdom Viridiplantae; phylum Streptophyta; class Magnoliopsida; order Asterales; family Asteraceae; genus Artemisia; species Artemisia annua. The sequence goes on along the minus strand of LBNU01036221.1, from coordinate 96,448 downwards.
TGGCATTTCTTAGACCCTGAGAGAAGTTTAACCACTTCTCACGGAGACAGTTGACAAAGCCAACATTGATTTCGTGCTTAGACAGGGTGACACCATCATTGGTCAATTCATTCAGAAGGGTTTTGTAACGGGTATAGGTCTCTGAGATACTTTCAGAGTCTTTGGCCCTGAAAGTATTGTACTCAAGTTTCAGGTCCATGATCCTGTTTTCCTTGGTATCCGAGGGACCTTCATAGCTATGAACCAAGTCAGTCCAAGTCTGCTTTGCAGTTGGACAGTTGATGACTGATTCCATTATATCGTCAGGGAGACAGGATATAATGATGCTTTTCAGGCGTTGGTCTTGATTGACCACCCTTCTCTCATCAGGGGTCCACTGAGCTTCAGGTTTGACTAAACCAGTAGCTGTTTTAAGGACATATGGACCTTCATTAATCAGTGTGATGTAATAAGGTTCCATCCCAGTTAAGTAGCAAAGCACGCATAGCTTCCTCCCTTTTTATCGACTAGTTGGGTACATCACTATCAGCCATGGTAGGATTTTGATTTTAAAAACTTTTGAGCACTCTATTATTTTGAAAGTTTTATAAACCAGAGGCTCCGATACCACTTGTTGGTCCGGTTTACACGATTAAATTAACTACAAAGTTAATCTAAACATGCACCATGCTTAAGTGAAGTAATGAAATGCTTTGAAAGACTTTTGAATAAAACGTAAAGTAAATAGACAAGATATTTTTCAACGTTTAATTCTTATTAGAAATCAATCAAAGAATTATATCCAAGTGTTTGCGGAACAACACTTGGGATTGAAATGACAAGTATGGTATGACTCCTCTCTAAACCCAAGCTAAACTTGAGTGACAACTAAAGGTCCTACTGAGCTATCTTAAGGACTAGGTTGTTCTTTGGAGGAGTAAAAGTTGTTTGTGAATGTCTAAGCATTAATTGCACAAACTTGTCAACTTTTACTCCTCTCTTATGTTTCCTATTTATACACAAGTGTTTTACAACCGTTATGATAAAGACAAATGATGACCTAAGCTAGTGGAGACAAAATACTTACGTATTTTGTCCCTGTTACATTGGGCTATTTTGGGCATAACACAATTCTCCTTTCTGAGTAGCAGTGATGACACTGTCCCTGACATTTGGCCTTTCAGGGAAAGTTTGACTTCAGGTGGTAAGGACAACATCTTATCTCTTCAAACTTTTCCCGCTCTATTCCACCTAATCTTCAGTCCTTAGGCCTTCAGTCTTCAGTCTTTAAATCATACTGCTTTAGTTGTTGAGGAGTCTTGGGGTTCAGTGAGTTATTGTCATCACTCACTGGACCCATCACCTTCTTCTTTGGCTAAGGTGCCACTCACTGAGTGGAGAGGCTTTCTTCTTAGACTCGTCCTTGGCATCCTGAAGGTGACTCACTGAGCAACTGTTCACTCAGTGACTTGAAGACGTTTAAGGTTTTCTAACACTTAGCTTAATTTGTGTTCAAATCTTTGTTTAATGAGACTTGGGTACTGAAGTAACCCAACAGAATGTTTATGTAAAGATTTATTTTCATAAGAAATAAAAGTTAAGGAATGGCTTTTGCAAGATCAGTTAAACTACAAGGATTAATTATGTAAATTTATGTTACATGTTTTGGCCTTATGGATGGATTTTGTATCAGCGGTTAAATGAAAGGGACTATTTATGTAATTCACATAAGGATGTTTTTCTCAATGAAAGGTGGTCTGAATGGATGGTTTACGTAAATTTATGGTACACATTTGTTCCTTGAGAACTAATTTATGTTACATCGTTAGTCCTCGAGAATCTATTTTGCAATTACTATTAAACCTCAGGGACTGTTTGTGTAAATTTTCAAAAAAGGACAAAAAGTTATTGTTGGTGAACAGTATAGTTTCTATATATTTAAAATGACAATTTAAAATACTTGAATAAAACGATTTTTAAATAATCAAAACAAAAATCCACAACAATCAAGATCTTATCAAACGAATCGAGATCCACTTTCCATAGTTTTTATGTAATTCTCACATTGTTTAAATAATCGAAACTAACAATGAAATTTTTTGAATAAAACCATTCAACAAATATGCTACGTGGTCTACAAGATCCGAGGGAGACGACAACAAGATGCAGTAATCAAAGATTCAAGGTCTACATGAGCAAGAGGGAGATGGTGACGAGTTGGGGCAAGGGACAAAGGGAGGAAGAGCCTGAAACTAGCGATATTGGGGACTAGAGCTTCACAGGCTTTTTAGGAATTGGGTGGAATGTGAGGCTGACATGCTTGTGTCCTCTTATATCCCATTTTTTATGTTATAATATTTCTTTTAAATAAGCAAAGAAGTGGAGAATTTAAGACTACTCATTTCCAAAATAAATGGGTGGACATCAAAATTCAAAGAGATAGTTTCTCTAGAAATGCGACATCTCCTCCTTTTTATTTCTTTGTCAAATAAAATATGGAAAATAAGACGATTCCATATCTTTACCCTCATTTCTCTTAACCAAACAAACCCTATGTTCTCATGTCAACACAAGGACAACGTACGCCTCCCAGAGTTTAGCTATCATATCTATGGAGGATAAAGGGGTAAATGAAAGTTTTTCTTATATACGTCATCTAGAGAGGCCAAATTTTTTATTCATATATATGTGGTTAAGCTAAGATATCCCAATGACTATTTTGACCATTTTCTTGGTAACCTTAAATATCTAGCGATATTTGAATCTTTGACGTCTTGTGAGAAGATCAAATGTTTTACCACAAGATCATTTTGCGGTACATCCATTGAGGATGAAATTTAATTAACCAAATTCTATCCATAAGAGGCTAAAATGCAGGAATAATCTCCCCCCGTCTGAAAATAAATTTCCGCATTGCTACTTTGGATTATTCCAACATAAGTGATAAATTTGAATTACAACCAATCAAACTATTTCTTAAGTAACATGATCATGTTTAGAGCACTAGGTACCGTGGAGCCGTCCTGCTAGAGTCATCAGAAAAAGTGTTGTCACATCAGCACCTTTTACCATAACAATAAAATTTACCACAACACAAAAATACCCCTCCCTCCTATAACACCAGTTTCTGGTGCCGCCGTGCACCCCACACGTATATTTATTTATTTATTTATTTATTTAAATAAATCAACACATTTAACTAAATTAAAATTTTACTATTAAAAAAAGTACATTACAAGGGTTAAAAAATGAAGAAAAAATGGATATTTTTAAGCTTCAAACGGTTACATTTTAAAAAAGTGAGTATTTTTAAAAATACTCTAATATTGTGCAACCCTAATCTCATACACCAACATACACTCTCCCATCTTCTTCCTACCTTATCTCTCTAAATATGTAGCCACCAAATAAACACACTAACTCCTTATTACTCCTTCCCAGATCTAGCAGCCACACTACAATCACTTATTTCATTTACACAAATGCATCTACATCATATACTTTCTCACAAAACATAACCAGTTAACCACATCGTTTTTTCCTTGCACTTTTCAAAACCGAATAACAACAACACCACATCTTGTTTCATATATACGTCAAATTCTTGTACCATTGCTCAACCTTAAAAAAAGGGAAAACGCGAGCCACGATGTGCAGGTGGCGCCATCCGGTTGCGTTTTCCGGGACCATCTTGGCTAGTTACGACAGCTCAAGACGCAAAAACACGAGGCACGGTACCGTGGTGGCGCCATCTCGTCGCGTTAAGGAGGAAATTGCCATTGATTGCGCAGGGTACCCAGGCATCTTAAAAACATAACATTCGATAATGGGTAAAACTAAATTTTCATATTGCTATTTTTGATTTTTCTGAAAACATCAACTAAGCATAGCTTGAACATAAAAATTGAGCATAACCAAACTGATACATAAGTTTTTATACATGTTTAGAGCTATAACATTTGAAAATGGGTAAAAATGGCTTTTGCCAAACACTAGTTATCTTTGCATACATAACGAGTTCTAACTGTAAAGTTTCAATTATGCAAAATACATGCCACGAGGATGGTTAGAGAATGTTCATTACCACCCGAGCACCACCGCTAGCTAACTCTAATGTTCCTTTCCTTTAAGCTTGACATCACTTGGTACACCGATAAAAGGACATGATATGAAGCAACGTAAGCTAATAGCTTATTGAGTTAACGAAATGCGTTAACTGAAAACATAAAGTATAAAACATGTACTAGAGTTGCTTTACACCCATACCCCATCCCGTGGGGATTGGGTATGGTGTTTACTAGATTTGATTTACACAAACATGGGTCGTAACATGATCATGAGTGTTATTCAAGCACGTTTACTCTACATAGGATGTCACGAGTAGGCACGATATCCTCGAAGGATCATGAATGCTCGAGTTCAGGTTCCACTAAGGACTGAATATATGATAAATGACTACTCGGGTCAACATGAAACTGAATTTAGGACCTCATGGGTCAATATGGGTAATTAACATATAACTTGCATACTTGGTAACATAAAGGAATGTACTTGATCATAATCTTGAACTTGCATAAACATGAAATCATAACATGAAATACATCATCAAAATTATTGCTTTAATATAATCATAAACAACATTATAACATGAACATGAAATAAGGGTACATAACACCCTTACTTACGCTTACACATCATTACTCACCTTAAGGCACTAATGGTATTTCCAAAGCTCCAAAAATACCCGGTTAACTTCCTTCACCTAAATTTCATAATATAAACATGATAATAATTCACTACATGATTTCACCTTGTTAAACTAGTGTTTGGAACTAAAATAAACATAAGGGGGCATTTGGCTAGTCGAATATCACTAACCAAGATTTCAACTATTCATGAACTAACAACATAAATTATGTAAAACAATCACACTAGGTTACTCATGATTCCTCGTATCACAATATTATGATTTATGATTTCTTGACAATTCTCAAAAGTTATAAATTCATAAATTCATCATAATTCATTCTCGTATTTACCATAACTCCTCTTATGACCTCATAACATAGAAATTAATCAAAACCCTTGATGGGTTTGAAATAGAACACGATATAGGAGTTTCTAGCAACTCATATCTTAAAGATAGCTTGAAAGGAAGTCAAATTTACCCCAAACGCCTCATTAACACCAATTTATGGGTTATAATCACATAAATGCAAAGTATAATCGTATGATCATTTGGTTGTATCATATGATTGTCATGTGAGTGATATTAATTTAATTACAACTAATTATATGTCACTAATATCAATGTGATTATGTGATCATGGCACATGACTATAGGTTAGAGTGTGTACAAGACCCAATTTTAATTATTACAATTTTTATAATTAAGGTTTAATAGTCCTTTAAGATCACAACTTGGCAACAACTACTACCTAATAGATATTTAATTGAGCCAATGATTACTTGTAACATATTACTAAATGTTATAACATCTAGTTAATGGTCATTAAAGTGTGTTAATAATGATCATTACCACACAAGCCTCAAGTATATAGTACAAGAAGCTGTCTTCTTATTTAATCCGAGAGACACCAAAAATTACACATAAGTTCTTCCATCCCAAATAATACACACATATGAGCAGCACCACAAGTATTAGTTCAATGATAATTTCAGGCATAAAAGTCATATCCAACCGTACAATGTTCTATTTCGATCATTGTACCCTGGGAAATAGACGACGAATCTGTTTTAAAGGAAGCGTGTCAAACACGTGTCTCGATCACGTTCTTAAATCGGTTTTATCTACTTTATGTTTCCGTTTAACTAACGTTTATGTTCATACTTCAATTTAACATTTTTATTATTATTATTTTTTTTGTTTTTTTTTTTTTTTTGTTTTTTGTTTTTTTTTATTATTTTTTTTTTTTTTTTTTTTTTTTTTTTTTTTTTTTTTTTTGTTTTTTTTTTTTTTTTTTTATTTTTTTTTTTTTTTTTTTTATTATTATTATTATTATTATTATTATTATTATTATTATTATTATTATTATTATTATTATTATTATTATTATTATTATTATTATTATTATTATTATTANGCACCACACGTTTTAGTTCAATGATAATTTCAGGCATAAAAGTCATATCCAACCGTACAACGTACTGTTTCGATCATTGTACCCTAGGAAATAGACGACGAATCTGTTTTAAAGGAAGCGTGTCAAACACGTGTCTCGATCACGTTCTTGAATCGGTTTTATCTACTTTATGTTTCTGTTTAACTAATGTTTATGTTCATACTTCAAATTAACATTTTTATTATTATTATTTTTGTTTTGTTTTGTTTTGTTTTTTTTTTTTTTTTTGGTTTCTTGTATTGCATTATGGTGATTTTTGATTCCAGTAATTTTCCTATAATTGTATAACAGATTTTGTGCTATTCTTAATCAGAAATGAAGAGATACAATCCATGTAACATTATCTTTGAAATTCGTACCGAAAACCGTGGTTTTGAAAAGAAAAAAAAGTGAAACCTTGTCTTTCGATACATGCTCAAATAGAAAAGGTTAACATGTTTTGTCCTAAAAGTTGTGGCCTTTTTTTTTATTTTTTTTAACCGAATTGAACACAAGTTGTGTTTTTTGTTTATGTAGAAATAAACTATTCAGATTTTGATAACGATTCTATTGATACTTTATTTCCAAACAACTCATAAGGTGTTCTATATAAACAAACCTTAAACTTCTTTCCGAATAGCTCTTAAATTATCTTATCAAACAAATTTTGTGTAAAACATTTTAGCCATTTTGTGCAGAAATTTGTGGCCACTTTATGCTAACTTTTAGGATGTTTAGATCAGCTTTTTTGGGTTTTTCGTGCAGAAAGTTTATTCCTATTTTATGCAAAAATTTTAGGCTGTTTGGATCAGCTTTTTTAGGTTGTTTTGTGCGGAAATTGTATGCCTATTTTTTGTAGAATTTTGCTGTTTGGATCAACGTTTTTTGAATTGTATTGTTTAGAATTTTATGGCTACTATATGGACAATTTCACACTTTTTGTTTGGTATACTTTATGAGGATGTCTACTGGGGACTTGTGTGATATTTTTGCGCAGAAAAGAATGTTTGTAAAACGATATTTGGTTAATGATATATTTGTGCAGAAAATGATTCTAAAGGGTTATTACGTTGCTAATTTTTCCTGCAGCAAAAAAAGTCTTACTACGGTGTTTGGGTGTTGAAACAATTGTGCACAAAACTGATCTTAAAAGAGTGTTTGGTTGCTGAAATTTTTGTGCCAAAAAGGACTTTTAAAATGGTGTTTGGCTGCTGAAATTTGTGTACCAAAAAGGACTTTTAAAAGAAAATCTCTTTAACTCAATTGGTGTTGAAAGGAAGAACCCTTTCTATAAGATTCTTAAGATAAGTTCAATGTGGAAGATTACGACCCAGCTAGAGTTTAAATGACACCAATCAACATCCATTCAAAATAGAGGTGGAGGTGTTGCCCATTTGAAATACTCATTAATTTTTAGGAGTACCATAGTTACGTTTTGTTTAAAGCAAAACGTAAAACAACCATTTGGTGGGTAATTAATGTTGTTAACGACAACTTGATTTTAAATCAATCAGTGACTTAGACACTCTTGAAATGACCACTATATTTCGGATGTCTTATAGATGTAACATACAGGTAGGTCCATGATAAAGTTTGATTTTATCGCGATAGATAAATTTGGACGAGAGACACAATGTTTGCATTAAACAAAAGATGACGCACCAACGTGGCCTATAACGGTAGTTGTATACACTGTGATAGCCATTAAATGATTGGCAAAATTTATATCACAATGTATAATTGTGAGTCAACACAAATTATGTTGATACAATAACTGCTCTCTCTACATGAGTTATTATTATTGACAATGTTGGTCCACGCGGTTTGAGCAAATGATATCTTCCTACTAATAAAATAACAACATCTAATTAGAAATCTTATTAGAAATGAATCAAAAATTTACAATAGAATAGCTTACGGCAAATTATTCTAGTTGATGACAAATGTAACACTCCTATTCGAACGAATAGTGGCAGCTAGATTTTCTTAGTTCATTCCTAGGAGAGGGGATCCTATCAACTGTAATGCTAAGTATTACTTTATGTGTTTATTTAGGATCCTGCTTAACTCGGTTACAAAGTTTCGTTTAAATATGAAGGGAAATACTGTAGATGCACATGGGTATAGTAGTTTGCCAACTTGGAGTAGATAGCACGTGCCTAGGAAACTAGGTAAAGCGTGCTTTTGATTTTTCAATGCTGACAACCTTTTGTATCCAAATCTTACTTTATCGTCCTTTGGTAAGACCTTTTGCTTATCTTTCCAAGAAGTTTCCTGCGCATTCATCAGAGACTAAGTTTCTCTTTAGAGATAAGTCTTCAGGGTCACTGAGATATTTATCAAGTCTCAATGCCTCTGGTGTTGCTTGTAGCTCCTTATACCTTACTCCCTNAGGTTTGAGCAAATGATATCTTCCTACTAATAAAATAACAACATCTAATTAGAAATCTTATTAGAAATGAATCAAAAATTTACAATAGAATAGCTTACGGCAAAGTATTCTAGTTGATGACAAATGTAACACTCCTATTAAAACGACTAGTGGCAACTAGCTTTTCTTAGTTCGTTCCTAGGAGAGGGGATCCTATCAACTGTAATGTTAAGTATTACTTTATGTGTTTGTTTAGGATCCTGCTTAACTCGGTTACAAAGTTTCGTTTATATATGAAGGGAAATACTATAGATGCGCATGGGTATAGTAGTTTGCCAACTTGGAGTAGATAGCACGTGCCTAAGAAACTAGGTAAAGCGTGCTTTTGATTTTCCAATGCTGACAACCTTTTGTATCCAAATCTTACTTTATCGTCCTTTGATAAGACCTTTCGCTTATCTTTCCAAGAAGTTTCCTGCTCATTCATCAGAGACTACGTTCTCTTCAGAGATAAGTCTTCAGGGTCACTGAGATATTTATCAAGTCTCAATGCCTCTGGTGTTGGTTGTAGCTCCTTATACCTTACTCCCTGATTCCTCATCTGTTTACAAAGTGTTTCTTCAGTTGGTCTTCGACTTCCCTAAAGCTTTGCTGCTGATTGAGCTTTATACAACTCTCACTGATTTCTTTTATCAGTGAGTTACATCCACTGATGATCATTAGTGAGGTACCTATCATTGATAACCAGCAGGATGTACTCTCTGATAATCCTCAGGGAGTAACACTTTTTGATAACTTTCAGAGAGTAAGACCTTTGATTTCCATCAGAGGGTGACTTACTCTCTTATCTTTATCAGTGAGTGTTACTTTCCCTGATCCTTATCAGATACTTAAATAAGTTAGGCTATTTTATGTTTAAATACTTGTCAGAGACAATTGGAGACCCAACAGACAATATGAAGTCAAAATGGTAACAATGCGGATCCGCTTATAAACTTTTTAAGCTGAGAGTGAGTTGTGTTGAGGATTGTGACTATAGCCCCGAAAAAGTTTATATGAAGGAAAACCTAAGCCAGAGTACTGGAGATCCCAAGATCTGGGACAACCTAATTGTATAAACTGATGGAGGTCATTGTGGGGAATGTAATCAACCCTCCATCCATCTAAGGGTGTTTGTAAACTTCTTAGTCCATTCCTATAATAGTGACAATATGAGGTTAAGCTTATCGCTTTTAACGATTTGATAGGAATCACCTATATGAGAGAGAAGTGGGGTCGCTTCAAAAAGAGAAGTGGGGTCGCTTCGAAAAGGGAAATGTGAGGGGCACAATTCCTAAAAGCTCTTCCAGAACCAAAATAGTGTTCATGACCATAACGAACACAACTATGAGGATTTAACATGTCAGGGAGAATCCTGTGTGAACTTCTATTTTCGTCTATATAAACAGCAAATCAGCTTAAGGACACCATGTTTTACTGGCAGCTAGTAGGCTAAGTATAATTCATAAGGAAAGGTTCAAAGGGTAACTCCTGCCTATTATATGCAGAATTCAACTGTTGAGATTTTTATTGGAAATTTGTGTGTTTTCACTCGATCTCTATTCATATAGGGGATTGTGGGAAATATCTCATGTAGAATTGTGTGAATGAGATATTGAGTCTCATATTAAGGTGTTTGGAAGGAAAAAGAAAAAGGAAATAGGGTTATAATCGCATAAATGCAAGGGATAATCATATGATCATTTGGTTATATTATATGATTATATGTGAGTGATATTAATATAAGTACAACTAATTATATGTCACTAATATTAACGTGATTATGTGATCATGGCACAGATTATAGGTTAGACCATGTACATGACCTAATTTAAATCGTGAATTACACTTTTTATGAATAAGGTGTAATAGTCATTTAAGGTCACAACTACTGCTACGCAATCGATATTGAATTGAGCGCGCTAATGATTACTTATAACATATTACCAAATGTTATGAGTTAGTAACCGGTTAATGGCCTTTAAATTGTGTTAATAATGATCATTACCAAACATGGCTCAAGCATGTAGTATAAGAAGGTGCCTTCTTCTTTAATCTAAGAGAACAAAAAAATTGACATAAGTTCAATCCCAAACAACAACACAAACACAAGTTTAGGTTCGATGATAATTTCAGACATAAGAGTCATATACGACAGTACAACGTACTATTTTGATTGTTGTATCCTGGAAAACAAACGCCAAATAGACGATCAATCTGTTTTAAGGGAAGCATATTAAATATGTGCCTCGATCACGTTTTTGAATCGGTTTTATCTACTTTATGTTTTTGTTTAACCAATGTTTTTGTTCATACTTCAGCTTACCAATTTTATGTTTTTTGGTTCTTGTATTGCATTATTGTGATTTCTTATTCGGGTATTTTCCCTAAAGTTTCTGAATTTACCATTGTGGTATATCTTATGATAGGATTAGAGCTTAAACTTAGAGTTTTGTAAAGGTAATGGTTCGCAGGAAAGTTAGTGATGGTTACTGATTCACTGCAATGTTATAAGCACCGAAGTGATCAGTTATGACTTGTTACTTCTTTGTTTGTTATAGGGGTTTAAACAGTTAAGGTTACTTCTTTGTTTGTTATAGGGGTTTAAACAGTTAAGGTTTAACATTTAGTATAATTATTATTGTGGTTCAAGTTTCGTTACCGACGACATTGATTTTAAGAAAGAAATTTTAAGAACAAATTAGATGTAGTAGATAAATATAAAATGATCAAATTTCCCTTGTTAACTAGTCAACCAAGTTACAAAACAGGTCATTAGCAGGTTTCGTAATGCATATATAATGGTATTTTTAACTTCCTTATGCATAATGAAATCGCAAGCTATATTTTACCCAATTATTACCCTTATCTTTTCAATAGACTCGCACTTTAAATTTGCTACAGTATTAGTTTGAGAACTAAATGGTTCAGGGTAAACGCGTGGTTATATACGAGGTTAAATTGATTCTCGTACCAAATCTCACAATCATATTTCTCTCATCCACGTGTGCTAGCAGCTACGGTCCACGTGTACTAATATCTCCACCTAGCCAGTACACCGTCATAATTTTCACACACGTGTCTTGATACATGCGTGTAACATCGCCGTTTAATTGAACCTTTTGCATTTTCCCGAAACTAGGAACAACTCAACCTCAACGTGGCATGCACCTTTTAAGTCCACGTCTACAAAATATCTACTTTACACATAATAAATACGTACACACATATAAACATAATATGTACACATGCATGATTTTATTTTCAGTAGCAATAGAATAATAAAATGGTGAGACCTACCTCTAGCGGTGGTAAAAATGAGAAAAAAGAGGGACGTTACAAAGGTGTTCGAATGAGAAAATGGGGAAAATGGGTGGCAGAAGTTCGACAGCCGAATAGTCGTGACCGAATATGGCTAGGGTCGTACGACACTGCCGAAGAGGCCGCACGAGCTTATGATGCGGCCTTGTTTTGTCTACGTGGGCCATCTGCGTTGATAAATTTCCCTACAAATCCACCGGACATTCCTGTGTCTGCGGATTTGTCCCCTACACAAATACAGGTCGCGGCTTCCCGACATGCACGAGGGTTATCGACTGATTCGTCGTCCTTGGTGCATGTCGGGAATCCGAAGCCTACGGAGGCAAAGGAGTTTAGTTTATTTAATGAGTATGGAAATACGAGTTATTTTCCACCCGAGGAGGGTAGTGGCGGTAATAGTGGAGATAACAGTGTGGTTTTCGAGACCCAACGATTATGGGCATACTAAAGATGTGAAATATTTGTTGTGTTAGTAGTAGAATGAAGCTAAGGAGGATGGGGATAGATGGTGAAAAAATTAAACTAGCTAGTGGATTTAGAGGTAGTTTTTTAGTAGATTGTTTAATATTAGCATACTTGATGTAACGAATATTAATATTAATAAAAATCTTTATTTTATTAATTCAATATATGTAGTGCTCGACTTTTAGCATGGATTTGATATGCGTCTTAAACTAATTAAGCGTAACTTGCAGGAGTACCAATTTATCGTAGGCTATTATTCACGGTGATTGCGAAAATAAGGAGCTAAAGCATCGAAATTTATGGGTGGTTCGAAATTTATTTGTTTCTATAAGGAAATTTATGAAATTTATTCGTGTTTATAATGAAATTAACCTGTTTGAGAAGGTGTGCGGTTATATTGCGGGTATGTCCGTATAAAGCAGTGTGTTTTTATGTGTGGTTAAACGGTGATCACTGCGCTTTCAAAAATGATAGTACTTACAGGTGATGTATTGAAAAGATGCAGCTCTGACTTGAAGGTGATGATCGGCAAGACATGCTCATTTTTGCGTATTGCTTCGTAGTTATATAATGAGGTCAATACCTTGTGTTTGTGTGTATAACTTGTTTCATCGTTAGATAATATTGTGAGTTCTAAGATTTCGTTTCGTTAAGATGTTCCTTTTCATATTCAGATTGTTATGAAAACGAGGCCATTGGATAGAAGTATAGAAATTGAGGGAAAAACAACAATCAGCTCGTGTAGGTATGGTGAACTTGAGGGAAAAATAACAATCAATTCGTGTAGGCATGGTGAAAACTTTAAGAACAAAAGAAAGGATATACAGACCATATAAAGCAATACTGTTGACAGTGCCCAATAATACACGACTAAGATTTGAATAAAAAATAACATAAGCGTAAATGAAGTTCTTAAATGATAAAACATTCAAGAAGTTATCTTTAGAGACTAAAAAAAGGGGTTGGAACTCGGCAAGTGATGTCTCTAAACTAAGAAGAAGATGGTAAAGTCGGTGAGTAATGACAATAACTCACTGACTCTTTTGATCTCCTCAACCACAACGACATCCTGATTTAGATACTTAGGAAAATTATTCAAGTTTCAGAAATAAATAGGCTGGAACTTTATTAATTTGAGGAGTGAAAGCTTTTACTGATTTGCTAAATGAAAGCTACTTATCAAAGAAAATCAATGAAGTACAAAAGTTGGTACATAAAAGTAAACACCTGTCAACAGTGTACCGTAAAAGAAGGTTTGACGTTTTCAATAATAGAAACATTTAATGCAGTAAGGTACTAGTATACCTTCCTAGTTAGATGTTTGACACGTTGCTTTTAACCCACAGGTATTGATAAGAAGAAATTTGTTACGCTTTTAAGGGGTCATTTAAGCCCTAATTCGTGATAATATGATCAATTATTACCTTAAATCGCTTCTTTTGTCAATTTAGGTACTTTGGAGAAGAATTCTGGAAAAGGAAGCATTTTGGACGTTTTTTGAGCAAAAAAGTGAAGAAAATGACAAAGTCAAGAATTCAAGCTGGAAACAATACCTGACGGCATCAAGATTCACAAGGTGACGCCGTCACATGTTGATCAAGAGGTGGATAGCTATTTTACACTTGACACGCCAGAAAGATTTTTGGGAGTTTACACGTGACGGCGTCACGTTCTATTTCACCAAGGCCGTCACGTGTTAGGTTAAAGAGAGATGGCCCAGAACACATTTCTACCAGACGGCCTCAGATGTAGATCTAGGCAATCAAGAAACTCTACGACGACGACTTGACGGCGTCACGACCCAAAAGGTTACGCCGTCAGATTGTAAATTCTATATACGTTTTGGATTTTAAATTCGTTAAGAGAGAACCTTTTTGGAGAGAACTTGTGGCACAAACCCTAGTACGAATTTACAGCCTTTGTAAGGGTTTCAAACCCCTGCTTTCTTCCATGTTTAATTAAAGATATGTTATCCTTTAATCATTCAATATGTCTATGTGTTGTTTGATTATCTTGTATGTTTTTCTCTCTTTTAACATGCTAGTTTAGGTTTATTTGTATTTGCTTAGATCTAATGAAACTTAGTTATTGATTATTGGTTGTTGGTTTGTCATTAATTGTTGTGGGTGATTGATTTTAGCGTTATGCTTAAGAAAACTGGCTAATCTCCTATACGGTAACTTGCTTGAACATCTTAAAAGACGTAATCGGATGTGTACTACGGTTTTATTGGCTGTATTAAATGCATAAGTGACTATTAATGAGGCCATGATAGGATAGTAAACGTGTCGTCATAGGAAGAGATAGAAGCTTATAGAATTAGGGAAGATCGTACACGGCCTCACGAATGGTATTAAGGAATGCAACCCTTCATTCACGCAATTGTGATAAACCAATTAATCAATAAAAGATAACTAAGGAGTAAGGAAATCTAAGTAAACATGTTTTCTCCATATAAGAAGTTCCCACCAATTTACTTTCTTGTTATTTTATTTTTATTGCATTATTAATTATTTGGGTTAGTTGGCTAGCAACTAATTTCGCCCACTCTTCCAATACCCGAGATTTTTACTTGCTTTCCATAAAACATAAAAATACAAAAAGAATCATCCTTCACCTCTAGACCTAGTTAGATTAGCTTCAATCCTAACGATACTATTCCCCGACAGAACGATCAATCCCCCGGTACTTGCCACTCACTATACTACATCGGTCAGGTACACTGCCTGGTGGGGATTGCAAGCTTCTCAAGATCCCTTGAGAAGTAAAACCTTTTGCAAGGTTGCAAAA
>LBNU01036221.1:13220-65987 GCA_014162995.1 Artemisia annua | reverse complement strand
AAAATTATAAAGAATGATAAGACTTCACCAGCTAAAAGTGTTCCTAAAAAGAAAGTAGAAGACCACATGAGGAACAATAAGTCGGATTTGAGCAAAAAGGATCATAATTCAAACTCTAATTCACTTTGCAAAACATGTAATGAATGCTTAATTTCGGCTAATCATGCTAAATGTGTTGAGAAATTTTTGAAGTCATCCAACAATACCCCAGTTAAGAAAGTTTGGAGAGCTAAACGAGTTAAGAAAATTTGGAAAGAAATAGGAAAACTATTTGCCAATGTTGGTTATCAATGGAAGCCCACTGGAAGGAAATTCACTTTAGGAGAACAGTGCCCTTTAACTAGGATAACTAACTCTAAAGAAGTGCCTATTAAGAAATGGAAGCCAACTGGTAGAACTTTCCCTTTAGAGGCCCAATGTCCGTTAACTAGGCCCTATGCATCTACCAGTGAAATCTCCACCATTGAAACGAATGCACCTAAGGTCTCAGTGGCTCAAGAATTTGTATGCACTAACCAACTGGAACCCAACTTAAATTAGGGATCCGGCACTCCAAATTCTCTTCTTTCGTCTGTTTTCAAATGCAGGTCTTACAGATCGTCCTTTGACATTTGGACTCAGGCTTCTCATAACATATGATCGGGGATCACTCAGGGCTCGTGAATTTTGTGAATTAGTTTATCGGGACAGTTAGATTCGGGAACTACCATTTTGTGGCAATTATGGGTTATGGAGATTATGTCTTTGGTGACTGTGTAATTTCCAGGGTATACTACGTGGAAAGACTTGGGCACAATTTGTTATCTGTTGGTTAATGTTGTGATTCTGATCTCGAAGTGGCTTTCAGAAAACACACTTGCTTTGTCAGAAAATTGGATGGTGTTGATCTTTGTTGGATCGATATACTCTGACCAAACTAACTATGTAGCTTGTTAAGGGCTTAGTAACCTTGGATAAATCCTAAATTACTAACAATGAAACACTGAATATCTTTATTAAGTATGCGGAATCTACTTTAACAAAGCTTAAGAAGAATAGTAAACTTCAACGATTGTATTAACTCTTTGAATCTACTTTCATACACAGACTCACAAACAACCCTAACAACTCTAATATCAAACTTTAGTTTTTCTCTAAAAAACGTATATCTCTAATGCCAACCTAGGATCCTTTTATAAGCACAAGGAAATCCTAGTCGGTTTACAATACTTGAACTACAAGTAAACTAACTCTAGCTTAGAATATTCTAGATTTTACATAATATTCCTTAATATCTTCAGTCTTTAACCTTTGCAGTACTTTGACTTTTATCAACGAGCAGTACTTTGACCTGTATCTTCCAGCAGTACTTTGACATCCAACAGTACTTTGACATTATACCCCAACAATCCTCCCCTAACTTGAATTCTACTTGCTTGACTTCAAGTTTCTGTGCAATCTTTGAAAAACAATCATCTTTATCTTCAAGGAAAGGTTGTATCTTTTAAAGTCTTACTCGTTGTTGTTTTGTTATCATCAATGTGTAGTTAGTATCTGCAATCTTTATCAGCAACAATTCTTTGTCTTTACAGCAACTTTAGTTCTTCTCAGCTACTCAGCAACATAAGGTACATCAAATCTGTTAAGTTTCATACTATTCTCATCACTTCCAGGTGTATGAACTCCTGTGAGAGGTGAATCATTGAAAATTAATGGATTTTGATGTCTCTTTACCAAAGCCATTAACTCTGGAGTAGCCAATGTTTAGGTTTAGTAAACCATGGTACATTGATAACCATATGATTTTTAGCAAATCATCAGCTATCAACGGATTTGAATAGTCTTTACCAATAGTTGTTTGCTTTTGGACTAGCTAGTTCTTTTAGTACAACTACCATGGTGAACTATAATTACCATATGAATGGATTTTCCACAGCCTTTACCACAAGCCATTTTCTTGTGGGCTAGTCAACTCTTCACTTATCACATATATGGTGAGTTGAAACCATACAATTTTTAGTAAATTGTTAACTAAAACGGATTTGATTATCACATCAGAGCCGTACCCTCATGATGAGTCAAACTCTTTCTTGTTTGTTAAACATGGTGAGTTGAATACCATTTGTTGTGTAGCACAAGTACTAACACCATGTATATCTCCAAAAGAAATTTGTTACTGTAAACATTTGTGCTTCAAAAAGTATTTTGCACAAGACAAAAATTATTAATTCAAAAGACTTTACTGGTTTTATGCTGCAAGCAGTACTTTGTAAAAGTACTGTTTGATCAGCAGTACTTTGAATAAAGTACTTGTTTATTCAAAAGATTTAAATAATTAAAACCATACCAGTAATTATGCATCATCATCTTTTAATATTGTCCAATTAATGAACAAATTAATCACCATTAGAGCAGTTTCATCCTCTTGCTCTACTTCCATACCATGATCCAGCATCCTCATCATCAAATCTCTTGTAAGAGGATATCTTCTTTCAGCTAACATATAGATCATAGTACCATCTTCCAACTCTAAGACATGCACACCAGCCTTTTCAAAGAATTTCCAACTTTGAATTTCCCAGACTTCTTGATTTTTCCAAATATCATCTGTGCTTGTCTCCTCTGTTTCCCACAGTGTTGTAAGATCTCCCAGCAACAATACACCAATTCCTTTGAGTGGAATTTGTTTAAAATAAGCTTGAATTTGTTGGTGTAGATGAAACAAGTCTTCTCTGTCAATAAGATGCAACACATTCAACAACAAATTGAATGCTCTGAAGCTGTTATCTTCTCTATGGAAAACAAAATAATCTCCATCTTTTTCAGATTCTATCACTTCCAAATCTGATATCTTAGCCTTTGTAGCAGCATCTTCTTCTGACTTAGGAAGCTCAAAGTCAACAACTCTTAGATAATTCCTCAGTTCATCAATTGTGTTTGCTCTTAATTCCACTTCAGATTTAGACTTCTTTGATGACTGTGATTTAGTTGTTATTCTTTTCCTTTTATTACTAGCTTCCATCATCTGTTTTCCTTCTTCAGTATCATAACCAATAATGCCATCAACTTGTCTTACATAAGCTTCTCTGACAGCATTATATAAATCCTTCATTTCTTGATACTTTAACTTCTGTAAACCTTTGTATCCTCGACCTTTCAAATAACTCATATAAAAATTTCTTTCTTGAGCTTTTGTCATTGGTCTTCTTGGTTGAACAACAATCTCTCTTTCTTTTTCAAACTCAGCATCAAGTTCTGCTTGTAACTTTTTAGCAGCTTCTTCACCTTTAGCTTCTTGAATAGCCCTTATTTGTGCTAAAGTGAATTCCTTCTTCTTCTTCTTTTTCTCTGGTTCTACCAAGATTCCTTTCCCTTTGTCTTTAGGATCAGTTTCTTGAGTAGGTTGAGGAGAAGGTTTTTCTTGAGTATGTTCAACTTCTTGAATAACAATGCCTGTAGGTCTGGATATACTCATCATAATCTCAGCAATAGTTTCATCATCACTATTGGTAGATTTTCTAATCTCTTCTTCTTGAACTGGATTGGATGGACCAACATCTTCTTCAAAATCCAAAGTCCTTGGTGTGATTAAAACTTGTCTCTCAGTATCTTGATGAGCAGTATCTTGATGAGCAGTACCTTGAGCATTTTCAACACCAGTATCTTCCACATCCAATTCTTCTTTATTATCACCACTTTTGACTTGAATATCAACATCTTGAACATCAATTTGCTCAGTCTCATCAATCTTTCTCTCAGCAGTATCTTGATGAGAATTTTCTTCAAGTGGTGTTATTTCTTCAAGAGGTTGAATATCATCAGCATCTTGACTATTATCTAAACCAGCATCTTCATTCACATTCTCATTCTGCAAATTCCTCCCCAATGGGAATGAAGAATGTTTCTTGAACTGTCTTTTCTTGGACTTAGGTTTGTGACCATGTTTCTGTTGAGACTTGACCCATAGCTTGTGATGTTTAACAAGTGGCCAAACAAACCTCTTCAATCATCTAAACTTGTTGCTCAACTTCAAAAGTAGTGCAGCTTGATCTTCATGAGCTTTCTTTAGTCTCCTTAGTTCCCTTGTCACAGCATAAGCATTCAGAACTTCCTCCTGAGCAGATGGCTCATCATTAGCCATCACTCCCTCATCTCCTCCAGATGTTTGAGAACCATCTGTGGAAGTATAATCATTGGGAGTGGGTGGTGGATTCTCATCCTATTCTGAATCATGAGGAGCAGTACCTTGAGGAGAAGCAGTCTTTTCCCTTGAAGCAGTCTTTTGAGAAGCATCTCCTTTCTCTGAGTGTCACTGCTCTGCTTGTGATGAAACAGCTTGAGCTTGAGATGGAGTGGGAGCAGAGTCTGAAGCAGGTTCTGATTCTTCTTGAGCAGCATCTCTAACAGCTTGTGCCATCTCCAAAATATGAGCAGTGAGAGGTGTATTCCTTCCAGAGAATTTAGCACTCTTGGTAGCCATAAAAGTAAACACCTTATTAGGAAGAACAATGGCTGGCAAGAATTCTTGGGGTTTAGGAACACCTTCAAGCTGTTTGTTCAAAAAGATTTGAATAAACCTGGGATACATCAAAAATGGTGAACCATTCTTGATGTGTTTGTGCATACCATCCAGGATCATGAATGAAAAGTTGAAAGGCTGATTGGTAGCTAATCCCACTAAGGCTGATGCTATGGTTTGACTAAATTCATTCCAAGCAGTACTTTTGTTACTGAGGCAATGAAGTAGAACATGAATCAAATACTTCCAGTGTGGACTAAATAAGGGTTTCTCAAATGTAAGCTTGGTAAGTGAACCCTCATACCCAATATCCCTAAGGGTGTCCCAAAGTACTTGTTTATCAAACTTAACACTTCCTTCTTCATCATGGAACATAAGATCTGTACGAATACTGTCTTCAGTGATCCTAATATTTCGCCCAGCAACCTTAGCCGTAACAAATGAGATATCTGGTTCCTCCCATCTTGATTTAGCAGTAGCCCAAAACTCTTGAATCCATGGCCCAATTATATCAGGATTGATCAATAGAGAATAATTGATGGAAGACCCAATAAGAAAATCAATGATAGCGTGAAAATCAACATTCGACTCTGTCTTATCCAAATTAGCGATCATGTTATGGCGACTGCAAGTGGAACGAGCCATTTGTGAAGTGGTATAGATGAATGAAGTGGTATGAAAAGGGGGAATTGAAAAATAACAGTGACTGCGTAAGAGAATGTGGATGTAAAGTAGAAAAGAGAGATTAAAAAGGCGGTAGGGTTTGTTAAATATGGATAATATTTAAAAAAAATCAAATCCCATTTAATACGGATACCGTTATTTTGGCATGTATCTCCATTCCCCTTATATATGACCGTTAGAACAGTACATTCCACAGAGCAGTATGTGACACGTCAGCAGTACTCTTATAGCAGCATTTTCCCATAGCAGTACTTTGGCAAAGTACTGGTCGATAAAAATATCTATGGATATTGACTCTTTGACCAAAATATCTTCTGAAAGTCAACCCGATGCATTAAATACTTTCCATATTTACTCCCCAAAACTATCAAGGCAAGTATAATTGAATGATTATCATTAATAACCCATAGGTCCTTCATGCCTATAAAAAGAGCTTTCATAAACACTTTTTTTCATCACAAAAACCTTACTTCATCATAAAAACCCTAACATCATCATGAGTAACTTCCCATTGGTATACATCTCTTCTGATGAATCCAGTGATTCAGAGATCAAGTACTTCTCTGATTCAGATTCTGATTCCAAACCAGGATGGAGTGATTACTTTCCTCCTATGGAATCAAGCTCATCCAACCAAAAACCTAAGAAAAAGGTTACTACATCTGCTCCAACTACAACACTATCCAAAGAATTGCCAAAAGCCTTGAATCAAGCTTTAGAGTCTGCCTTGAAGAACATGAAGATTCCTGTGGAAGAGAAGCCTGAAAGACTGCCAAAACCTCCAATGCAAGTGCTTTTCCTTCCTTGTCCAAGAAAGCAATCATCTTTTGATGACAAAGAAAGAATGCTCAGAAGGGAAAGCAGACTTATCAAGGAAAAGGAAAAAGTCCTATGGAGTAGATTATGTAGGGTGTAGGTTGGGTAGGGTTGGTGTAGGTTGTTTTGTCTGGATTGTATCTGTGGTTCTTGAATCTTGATGTAATCACTTTGAATGTTAATGAATAAAATTGTCTTTTTCTGTTAAATGATATATGTAGCCTCCCCTCAAATAATGACTAACTACTAATGCCTCCCCTCAAAAGTAGCCTAATACTTTATCATCCCAGTTGTTACCACCAAATGCTTGAATCTTGAAACATCAAAGCCTTTTGTGAGTAAATCTGCTACATTATCATCTGTGTGAACCTTGACAACATTTTTGAGTCTGTGCTCATAACAATCTCGAATAAAGTGATGCCTTATTTGTATATGCTTGGTCTTGGAATGGTAAACTGGATTTTTCACAATACAAAAAGTACTCTCATTATCAATGTTGATTGTGGTATTCTTAAAATTGTATCCATAGTCCAAGAGTTGATTTTGCATCCACAAAACTTGTCCACAACAACTTGCAGCTGCAACATATTCTGCTTCAGTAGATGAAGTTGCTGCAATTGTTTGCTTCTTACACTGCCATGAAACTAATCTTCTTCCAAGATATTGGCATCCTCCAGTGGTTGATCTTCTATCATAGTTATCTCCAGCATAGTCACTATCTGAAAAAGCTTCCAAGTGAAAAGGGGACTCCTTAGGATACCACAATCCTAACTTAGGTTGATGCTTGAGATAACCAAAAATCCTCTGTACATCATTCATATGAGAAACCTTGGGTGAAACTTGATATATTGCACAAAGTCATACAGCAAACATGATATCAGACCTTGATGCAGTTAAGTACATAAGACACCCAATCATAGATCTTTAGAGCTTGACATCCACTGATTTACCATCTTCATCCTTTCCTAATGAGTTTGAAGCTTTAATGGGTGTTGTGGCTGGCTTGATAGTGTTAAGATTAAACTTCTTAAGGATGTCAGTGACATACTTATCTTGACTTATGAAAATGCCAGTACTGGATTGTTTAACTTGAAGCCCCACGAAGAAAGTTAATTCACCCATTGAACTCATTTGAAACTCTTTTTGCATGAGTTGTTCAAACTCTTTCACCATGGACTGTTTTGTAGCCCCAAAGATAATATCATCCACATAAACTTGAACCAGCATAATATCCTTTTTGTCTCTTTTAATGAACAAAGTCTTATAAATAGCTCCTCTTCTGTAACCATGTTGTAATAGAAAATTTGAGAGTCTTTCATACCATGCTCTGGGAGCTTGATGAAGGCCATACAATGCTTTAACAACTTTGTAGAATTTTTTTGGATGTTCAGGATCTTCAAAACCAGGAGGTTGTTTAACATAGACCTCTTTTGTAATCTTGCCATAAAGAAAGGCACTCTTGACATCCATTTGATAGACTGGAAATCCCATGTAAGAGGCAAAAGCAATGAATAATCTGATTGCTTCAATTCTTGCTACAGGAGCAAATACTTCATCATAATCCACTCCCTCTTCTTGTTTGTATCCTTGTGCAACCAATCTTGCTTTGTTCTTGATGACATTACCTCTTTCATCTCTTTTTACTCTGAAGACCCATCTTGTACCAATTACCTTCATGCCATCAGGTAAATCACATAAGACCCAAACCTCTTGAAGCTTAAATTGTAAAAGCTCTTCTTGCATAGCTTCAACCCAGCTTTCTTTAGCTAAAGCTTGAGCTATATTCTTGGGTTCTTCTTGAGAGATAAAGCAAGCAAACAAACATGTCTGTTGATCCTTATGATTCATCCTGTTTTGTTTGTAAACAAAGCTAAGTAGAGCATTATGGGGCTTAGTGATACTCTTAGCTTTGGATCTTGTAAGAACACCAGAAGTATGAGAACCAATAATTTTATTTGCAGGATGGTTCTTATGCACTCTTGAAGTGTTAGTTGTTGGTACTATAAGATCATCTTCCAAATTTGTGAGATCAGGACCTTGTTGAGAGAAAATTCCATCTTCCTGTAGCACATCATCTGATTCTTCAAAAGGAGGCATGGATTGACCAGGAAAATCATCATTGTTGGTCCAAGTGTTTGAATTCACTCCCTCAGAAGTACTTTCAAATTGAGCAGCAGTACTTTGATTCAAAGTACTGGGGTCCAAAGTGCTGTTGTCCAAAGTAGATTTTCCCTTTGTCTTCTCTGCTTCATAGGCTCGTCTTAGATCATCTTCATAGGACTTAGCAAGTGCTTCTTCAAAAAGCATGCTATTGAGTTCATCTTGATCTTCATCAGAGATTATGGGAGCTGAGTCAATAGTACTTTGCTCAACAGTACTTTGCTCCTTGTTAACAGTACTTTGTTCCTTGTTAACAGTACTTTGTTCCTTGTCAATAGAGTCTGTATCAGGAACATCTGTAGTACTAACATTGACACCATGAACTATGAACTGTGAATCTTCTTCTTCTGAATGAACAACTTGATTCTCCTCCCTAACAGGCACATAGTTCATAGAAGGAGTTAACACATCAAGTTCAAACATCCAATCAGGACCTTTACCTCTTTGGTTTGGCTGATCTTCAAGGAATTCAACATGTAGACAGTCTTGAACCTTCCTTGTAACCCTGTTATATACCCGAAAACCTTTACTATTGGCACAGTAACCCAATAGGTATCCTTCATCTAACTTACCATCAAACTTACCCAAATTATCAATGGTGTTAAGGATAGTGAGAGGACATCCAAAAGGTTTCATAAAGCTGATGCTGGGTTTCCTGCCCATAAGTAACTCATAGGGTGTCTTCATCTGAGGTTTGGTTATAGAAACTCTATTTAAAATATAACAAGCAGCACTTACTGCTTCAGCCCAAAACTGAATAGGTAAGAGTGAATCTGCAAGCATTGTTCTTGCTGCTTCTATCAAGGTTTTGTTCTTCCTTTCTGCAACTCCATTATGCTGAGGAGTTCTAGCAATGCTAAATTCCCTCTTGATTCCTTTATTGGCAAAAAAATCATCCATAAGCTTATTTTTGAATTCAGTCCCATTATAACATCTAATACCTCTAACTTTGAGTCTCAATTGATTTTCCAGGGATATTATTAGATCATGAATAGCATCAAAAGTATCATCTTTAAATCCCAAGAAAAAGACCCAACTAAATCTACTGCAATCATCTGTCACAACTAAGCAGTACTTCTTCTTGTTTAGGCTTGATACAGAAACAAGTCCAAACAAATCCATATGCAACAACTCCAAAGGTTCTCTGATAGTTCTTTCCCCAAGCTTTTTGCATGAAGCTCTATGTTGTTTCCCTTTCTTACAGGCCAAACATGAATGATCAGTCTTGAAAGTTTTGGAAGGTAAACCTCGAACTAGATTGCCTTTGACCAGCTTGTTGATATTATTGAAATTCACATTACCTAGTCTTCTGTGCCATAGATGTGCCTCTTCAAGTGTTGCCTTTGCTACCAAACATGTAGCTCTCTCAGTGGAGGCAATATTCTTCATATCTATGCTATACACATCATTGGTTCTTGGTGCCCTCAAAATCACTAAGTTATCATCTTCAAACTTAAACTTAGGGGAGAGAATAAGACATTTTGTGTCAGTAAACAACACAGGATGCTTCTTGTCACAAATTTGAGATACTGATAAGAGATTGAACTTGAGCTCCTTCACATATCGAACATTCTCAAAATCAATACTTCCTGTCTTGATAGTTCCTTTGCCAGTAATTCTCCCTCCAGTAGCATCATCCCTAAATGCAACTCTTCCTCCTAAATATTCCCTAAAATCTGACAGTAGCTCCTTGTCTCCTGTCATGCTTCCAGAGCAACCACTATCAACAATTAAAGGATCTTTAAGCTCCTCTTCTGGGTTTCCCTGCACAATAATAAGAAAGTTAGTTTCTTTTAGGAACCCAAGCCATTACTGACTTGTGTTCCCCTTGTGGAGAGACATACTTAAATTCTTTAAGTATGTATTCTCCACTGTTTTTGAAAACATGATCAATCACTTTCTTATGTTCTAAAACTTGATCTTTGATTTCAACAAAACTTTCTTTTTCAACAACACTTTCCTTTTTACCCACACATTCTGAAAGTACTGGTTGTTCCCTAGCAGTACTTTCTTTCTTGACCCACATGGTTTTAACTTTTTGGTCTGAAGTCTGTGATTTAGATACTCTTTTTGAGTTATAAGGCCTTTTAGATTTATTGAAATTGGTATCACGGCCAGGAGCTCTAGGTACTCTATTGGAACTTCTTGGTCTTACATTAGTAGTACTTTGATTGGGGGAAAACATCCTAACAGTACTTTGTGAAGTTACTGTTTTAGGTTTGCCAGTACTTTGAAAGTGTTGCCTGAAGGTACTGGTGGTTTGGAAAAAGGTCTTTTCTGGTGAGGGTACCTGTAGGCTTTTGAGAAATTCCTATGGTTGACCCTACTTGAATAGTTCCAAACTGGTTTAGTCTCTATTGGCCTATGGGGAGCAGAATTAGTCTTTGGGTATTGAATTAAATATTCTGAATGAAAGTTACAATCTTTTATCAAGTGATTACGACTATAACAAACAAAACATAATTTCTGATTAATCAACCCAACTCCTGTTCTTTGAGGTTTATAGCCAAGACCAGTATGATTTCTAGGTGAATGATTAAAAGAATTTCTAAAGTTAGCAGTTCTTTGAGAAAAGTTCGAAAATACTGCTGGTTTTCAAAAGACTTTAGAAAACCTTTTATCATTGTTTTCATTCCTTGAATTCCTAGCATTCCCTGTATGTGTATTATCCTCAGGAATCTCAACTTTTTCTTCATATGAACTTGAATTAGATTGACCCTTAAGCTTATTCCTAAACTCTAGATTGTCTACTCCAAAACAAGAAACATCTTTCCTAGGTGGTTGAAAACTTCCAGTGGTAGGAGGAACTGCATGATACCCCTCATCTTTCTTAAATTCAGGAGGTGTTGGGCTTATGGGTTCCTCATCACTAGATGTGTTTTCTTCTGAACAAGTTTCAAATTCACTAGTTGAGATTTCTTCTAAACTATCTTGTTCCTTAGCACTAGGTGTGGTCTTATCTGAGCTACTATATTCAACACCATATCCTAGACCAGTTTTATCATTAGCTCTTCTTTGTTTTTCACAAAAACTAGCATGTGAAAGACCAGCTTCTTTCCAACTAGCAAGTTTTTCTAACAAAACATCTCTTTCTTTAGTCATCTTTTCTAATTCAGACACCTTACATCCTAACTTCCATTCACTTAGTTTTAATTGATAGTCCTGTTGCTGATATTTTTTTGCCCAAGCTACTTCATTATTTTCATGCGTAATTATTTTGGCCTCTAATGACTCTAAAGTGAATTGATAACCAAGTACTTCAGACCTAGCTTTATTATGTTTATCTCTTTCAGACACATAGTCATTAAGTAACTTTTGATAAACATCATTACACTTAGAGCATACCTCAGTAGTAGTGGGTGAACTTGGTGAAGTAGCAACCATAGCCAGCAGAACAGGTTCATCTTCACTTTCCATGCTCCAATCAAAGCCTCCAAGATCTTCATTTGAATCTAAAGCAGCATATCCTGGTTCCTCATCAAAAGCTGTGCTCCAATCAAATCCCTCCATTGCAAGCATAGAGATAGTTACTGGTTCATCATCAAATTCAGTACTCCAGTCAACTTCTGAAAGATTCTCTTGAGCCACTAATGCTTTTGGTTTTGGTTCAGGAACTTCCTTGATTTCAACCTTGGGTTTCTCAATCATCCTGTTTGCTTGATACTTAGCAAACTTGCATTCCCTTGCAAAGTGTTCAGTCCTTTGACAATTAAAGCATTCAATCAAACTTCTTAAGAATTTTAAATTAGCATCTTCAACAGTTACTTCAGCACCATATAACTCTAGCATACTGAGTAGATTTTGGAATCTGTCATAAGCAACATCAAGACCTTCTCTCTCACCAACAGTAAAAGTTTCAAACTGCTGCCTCAACAAATTTCTATGCATCTTCTTGGAAGCATCATTACCTCCAAACCTTGTTTTGATAGCAGCCCATAATTGTTTTGCATCCTTAGCATCATGAAACTTCAATAGGTGACCATCAGGAATAGCATACAACAGTATGTTGAGAGCTTTGTCTTGATTTCTTTTCACAGTAGTGGATAGTTGTTGCTTAGGTGGTTTAGGTTGTCCAGGAACTTCTACAGGTTCTTCAATAACTTGATTACCATTGACAATTACATCCCATAGCGCATGGTCTGTAATAGCAATGTACTGTCTCATCTTCATGCTCCATAGATCATACTCTCCCTTCTTGATTATAGGGATGTGAACAGTAGTGATGGATGGGATTGGTGCAGGTTCAGGTGTCGACATCTTATAGGGTTTGTTTAGTAAATCGGTTTGGTTTAGGGTTTCTTCTTAATCAGAGTTTCCACACAAGCTCTGATACCACTTGTTGGATCGATATACTCTGACCAAACTAACTATGTAGCTTGTTAAGGGCTTAGTAACCTTGGATAAATCCTAAATTACTAACAATGAAACACTGAATATCTTTATGAAGTATGCGGAATCTACTTTAACAAAGCTTAAGAAGAATAGTAAACTTCAACGATTGTATTAACTCTTTGAATCTACTTTCATACACAGACTCACAAACAATCCTAACAACTCTAATATCAAACTTTAGTTTTTCTCTAAAAAACGTATATCTCTAATGCCAACCTAGGATCCTTTTATAAGCACAAGGAAATCCTAGTCGGTTTACAATACTTGAACTACAAGTAAACTAACTCTAGCTTAGAATATTCTAGATTTTACATAATATTCCTTAATATCTTCAGTCTTTAACCTTTGCAGTACTTTGACTTTTATCAATGAGCAGTACTTTGACCTGTATCTTCCAGCAGTACTTTGACATCCAACAGTACTTTGACATTATACCCCAACAATCTTCTAAAAGGCAGTCGTGGCACTAACTTGTACACCATCTCTATTGAAGACATGATGCGGTCCTCTCATATGTGCTTGCTGTTTAAAGCCTCAATGAACAAATCATGGCTATGGCACCGATGTTTAAAATCACTTGAACTTTAATACCATCAATGATTTTGTTTGCAAGGATTTTGTACGAGGTCTACACAGTTTAAAGTTTGAAAAGGATCATCGTTGTTCGGCTTGTCCACTGGGCAAAAGCAAGAAGCATACCCACAAACCCAAAACTGTCAACACCATCATGGAAGTTCTTCACACCCTTCACATGGATCTATGCAGACCAATGAGAGTGCATAGTATAAATGGGAAGTAATTAACTCTAGTTGTCGTTGACGACTACTGTCGGTTTACATGGGTGAAGTTTTTGAGAACCAAGGATGAAACTCCATAGGTTATCTTCAAACTGATCAAACAATTGCAAGTGAGACTCAACAAAACTGTCAGAATCATCCTCACCGATAATGGAACTGAGCTTGTTATTAAACAACTCATTCAAAATTATGAAAGTATTAGCATCACTCTCCAGATAAGTGTTCCACGCACTCCTCAGCAGACCGGTGATGTTGACAGACAAAATCGTGCTCTTTTGGGAGCCGCAAGATTTTTGCTGATATTTTCCAAGGTTCCGATGTTTCTTTGGGTGGAAGCAATTACTACATCTTGTTGCACTCATAACCGATCCCTGATACATACTCTCCACAACAAAAACTCCACATGAGCTGATCGTATGGGATACCGAATCTACAACAAACGAACCCGATAAATCTTGGAAAACATTCACGTCACATTCAATGAGCTGACTGAACAAACGGCTCCTTTACACATCAGTTCAGGACCCGCGTCCAAACTTTTGTCTCCTGAACCAATCAGTTCAGGTCTTGTACAGAATCCCACTCCTGCATGTACCTTATGTACCACCTACCATTAAGGATTTGGAGATTTTGTTTGATCCAATGGTTGATGAATATTTTGAGCCGCCAACTGTTGATACACAGGTACCACCAGCTGTCACAGCTCATGTTCCAAAGGATCCAAATGGTCTATCTTTTCATATTTCAATTGCTCAAGATACTCCATCAGCAAGTCACTCACCATCATCATCATACATTCAATCTCCTTCGGTACATCAAGGCACTACAGTCGACAATTCTTTTGAAGTAAATCCATTTGCTCCACCTGATGATGCTCCTGAATCTTCATCTAATACATCTTCTTCAGGAGATCTTAACACGGTTACATCAGTTTCCTACCCACAACCACATGATCATCACTGATAATGGACCAATAACCATCCGATTGTGAACGTTATTGGAAATCCTTCTCAACCGGTGTCCACACGAAGGCAACTTGACGCACATGCCTTGTGGTGCTTTTATAATTCCATACTATCCAAAGTAGAGCCCAAAGATTTCAAGACTGCTATATCAGAAGGCTGTTGGTTTAATGCGATGCAAGAAGAAATTCATGAGTTCTATCGACTTGAAGTATGGGAATTGGTACCTCCTCCAGATTGCGCATTAATGATAGCTCTTAAGTGGATCATCAAAGTAAAACTTGATGAGCATGATGACGTTCTGAATACAAGGCAAGGGTTGTTGCTAAGGGTTATCATCAAAAGGAAGGCATTGAATTTGAGGAATCTTTCGCTTCGGTTGTTTGTATTGAAGTTATCAGAATATTTCTCGCCAATGATGCAAGTCAGAACTAGACGGTCTATCAAATGGGAGTGATAATTGCATTTCTAAATGGAAAGCTGAATGAAGTTGTTTATGTTAGTCAACCTAAAGGATTTGTGTATCTTAATCGTCCTACCCATGTCTACCGTCTGAAAAAGGGCTCTTTATGGCCTAAAGCAGGCACCTAGGGCATGGTACGATATACTGTCAATGTTTCTCCTGGCAAATGGATTCTCCAGTGGTGTGGTGGAACTAGTTGAGAGAGGTGTGGTGGAACTACACTTCGTGAGGGCAGGGTTTCAATTGGCAGATTTCTTCACTAAGGCACACCCAAGAGAACGGTTTCAATTTATTCTCCTGCAACTTGGTATGAAGAGTCTCACGCCAGTATCACTCAAATGTCTTAAGGAAGAGAATGAGGAGTAATGGATTCACTTCACATATACTTGTATATATATTAAAAAACCAAAAAGAAAATACAAATATATAAAACCTTCAAAAACCATAAAAATCTGAAAAACACAAAAATACCAAAAATAGTTCTTTATTAGGCATGTCTTCTGTTTATCGATAACATTTACGGTTCTAGAAAGGTCATTCAATAATGGCACGGAACTTTAAATGAAGCTCGAGCAGAAGTTATAATAACTGGTTAAAACATGTCTTTATGGCTTGCTATTACTTCAGATAGCATATTAAAAAACCAAAAAGAAAATACAAATATATAAAACCTACAAAAACCATAAAAATCTGAAAAACACAAAAATACCAAAAATAGTTCTTTATTAGGCATGTCTTCTGTTTATCGATAACATTTACGGTTCTAGAAATGTCATTCAATAATGGCACGGAACTTTAAATGAAGCTCAAGCAGAAGTTATAATAACTGGTTAAAACATGTCTTTATGGCTTGCTATTACTTCAGATAGCAACCCGTTCGTATATATGGGGAAGGTACGTCGCCAAAAAAAGATGGTTGTTCCTCTCACTAGCTGAAGTTCACCCGGGCATGGATTACTTTATATCCATGTTTCTTCGAAATGATGTACGTTTCAGTGCATCATTTCTAGTAAAAGAAGAGAAGTCTTCTTTCATCCCAAAATCTCTCTCTTTATGATTCTTCTAGAGAGTTTTTGTGGTTTACAAGGTGGCTATTGGACTAAATTTTCACAAATACCTTGCCACTCAACTTAATGACTACAGCTCTTTAAATAGAAAACGGGTCATTAATTGAGGGGGAGCGTATTTGCTCAAAATTTATGCACCTTTCTAAACTTTATGCACCAGCAGTAGTGAAAAAGTGTCTCAAAAAATCAGTACATGTTAAAATATGACCACATTTTCTCCCATAATTTCTAAACTCATTTAAATCAATTGGGATCACAAAATCTCAAATGATTTGAAATTTTTTGATCGGGGGAGAGAATGTGATTTAAATATGAAATCTGATATAAAATGTGATGCTTTGGGACTAAAAATGTATGCTCCCGTATGTGCTAAATTTTTAAAGTTTTTAAACTGAAATAATGCACATATTGAGGGGGAGCAAAATGGTTTGTGATAAATGAAAAAATTTGGCATCTCGTTTGAGCGTGGCTCAGATTTGACTCATGAATTGACGAAACACAAATGTTAGAATTCGAAAGGATTTATCCAAGTAGAAAGTACCATTTCGAGAAGCTCTTCTTAGATGTATACTTTGACGGGTCTAACTTCCTTTTTAAGGAATGTTAACAACTTCAAGTTAGTTATTAGGGCTAGTTATCACCTAAAAGTTGATAATGGATCCCTTTAACTAAGCAACGTAAACGTGTCCCTAGGGCATATGTCTATTAAGAGTGGATCAATTCAAAAGTGCAACTCACCCCGACATGTGCAAATTTCTATCAAAAAACCTATGAGCACATGTTAAGGGGGAGCATTTGAAAATTATAAAACTCTCAAAGTGTGTGAAAAATGTGTTTCTTAATTATAAACTCTTTGAGAGAATTTTCAATGATTTGGTTAAATGGCGATTGTAGAAAGATACCAAAAGACCGACCACTTTACTTTAATGCATGGAGTTATAAGGATGGTAAGGTTAGGTATGAGCTCCCATGATCCACCAGAACTGGAGGGATCTTCCCAGGGACAGTCCAATTGATAGAATAGAAGTCCTTAGGATTGATTGAAAAAAAAAAGGAGAAAAGTGAGAAAGGGAAGAGTGCCGACTGAGATAGAGCTAGGACTGGAACAAACCCAACAAGGTTCTAGTAATGAAGTCTCAGTAAGCTTTGAAGGGGTTGAAGAATTAAAAAGAAACAAAATGAGAAAGGGTGAAAAGAAATAGCCCTCCAATTATTCAACCTTAGGGCAGAAACCGGGTTCAATTCATATGCTACTGATTGTTACTAAGGTAACATCGGTATTGAAGGCAAGACGTCATGGACCCATTGACGCACTGCACTAAACCTTCTAACCACTCAAGTTCTCTCAAAAGAGCTTGTTTCATTCTCACGGGGAACCCTGCATAATCTATCGACCGCTTATTACGAGCTATGTTGATATTGAAACAGGAGACACCGCTCCAGTCTCCGACTACCAAATAATGCACTTATCGAGTCTAGAGCCACGAGATACATCAAAAGATCTCATAGGTACACTTGCTACTTCTACACTGGTGGTTCAACATTAAGGACCCCAGTTGTAATATTATGAGTCCTACGTAGATCTTAGCAATCTGCCGAGAACACTTATGAGGGAATATACACATGTATTTCCCAATGATTGAGTGGAAACTCCTGCCAGGGTCAACATAAAACAGCCCTGACAGCAGGTCACTTCGGTAATCTCTTGTGGATTACGCTTAGTGTTCGCGGTGGTGTTCCAAAATGGTCTGCAGTCGTGGGTTGATCTCCAGTGACTCACCTAATCGTTGATGTACTTCAGTATGTCATTGAAAGCCCTTTCGGGGGTATCCGATTTGGAACGGCCTTGGTAAGGATTAGAGAAAGTCTTCACACTATGTTGTTGACGATCTCGAAGTCCGAACCTGTAAGTGATGGTATGTTTATTACTAACCAATTTTCATGCAGCTCAACATACCAACATACCAACCTTATCACTATCACCACCATCACTCTAGTTCCACATGCTCATACCAACATCTAAAAGGAGTATTCAGACCTATGCAACCATGAAGATTCACTCAACAAAGATGTATGAGCATGTTGGAAAGGCGTTTATCCACGAGAGACAATGGAGTTGGCGAAAGGTAGACCTCAAAGATGCTGATTCATCACCTCATGCTCACACTTCAACATCAAATTCAAAGAAATCATGATCATTGAATGGGCTTCAACTATGCTTCCACAACTCTGATGCAGAAGATCATGATCCTGAAAAGTGTGAGCATGGCAAAACAAAGAAGTTCAAATCACATGGAGACATTACTACTCAAAGATGACTTAAAGATACTCATTTGGATGAAGAACTCGAAGTAACGCCAAAGATCATCCAACACATTAAACAAGTCATCTAGAGTCCACTGCTGAAAGCACAAAGTTCATGACAATGAAGAATCAAAGGCTACGAGCTACAAAGATATCGACAAAGATTTAGATGCTAGAGTTCAAAGTTTAATTTCCGGGGTGACCTCCCTTAGGGGGAGATTGTTAGGAATACGTTTTTTTATATAGAATACTCGGTCACCCCGAGTATTGTTTAGCATTATGTAGCTCGTAGTATTTATCTTATTAGTTAGTAATTAGTATAGTTTAAGTAACACCGTGGAGGACAGACTGGTCTTTAACCACTGTACACCCGATCCACAGCTCGTAGGAGAGCGTTTATTGTAACTATATAAAGCCCTTCCTACACATGGGAAGGGTTGGTGCTTCTAATCATTCAACAAATTCTTCTTTCACTTTCTCTCTCTAGAACACCCAACTTTCTCTCTCTTTCTCTCTCTAAAGTTTTTTCCATCCTTCTTTCTTTCTTTCTTTAATTTGAACCATAATCACAAGAACCATACATGTTATAATTATAAGTATCCTACATTATTGATAATGTACCCCCGAGTAGTTTGAATACCACCTCTTCGAACTCACCCCAAATACTACACTCTGAATGACTTCGCCGAGCTCCCAAAATCTCTATTGGCATAAAATCATTTACAAACAATGATTACCACTATGGGAATCCACCAATCAAAGGTTAACACCCTTCGAGGTGCACCCTTCGAAAATATTGTCACAGATGCCACTCTTGACAAGTCAACCAACATTCATAACCCAGTCAAGACTATCTCGCCATAATAGGGAACGTGGGACACTACGCCTAACTTTTACCAAAATCTATGAGACACCCCAATGATCTCCGTTCTAGCTATAAAAGCTTGCCAAAGCCTATTTCCTTCCACTATAAATAGCATGGCTCTGATTCAGGTTTAGCTAAGTTCATTTCCACTATTGTTTCATACTTTAGCACTCTTACAATCATAATCATATACTCACTCTCACGCCAGAGGTGATTCGTAAGGTACAACATGTGCGCTTCACTTAATATAGTGTTTTAGTATTTCTTATTTTCAGGTTACCAAGCAACTTGCCATACACCACTTACCCCTTAATCCTTCGATCATCATCTATAAGCCTGGTAGTTCGATTTATTGCACAATCAGTGGTGTCATCCGTAGGACCACTACTATAAGTCTCGTTATTTCCATGTTTGTAATTGTCAACCACCACCAGCTACTATTTTGACATGACAAACGGGTGAGAAGATACACCCCCCACCGGGTATCTCAACCTTAACCCCCGTACACGTTCCTAACACGGAAAAGTTACCACCTATAGCTGCCTCAACCTTTACCACCACAACGCATCATGAAACCCCGCCTATAAACTACCTCGGCTAATCCTAAACCAGTGAAGATTATGATGAGAAGATAGAGGTGAAACCTAGGCCTTCTACCCCTATGCATATTGATGGAGCAACCCATGCTCGCATGAGAGGATATCCAATTGTTCGAATGGCAGAGGGTATTGATTTTGAAGATGTTCGGGATGGGCTACCAACCAGTTGGAATTGAGGAGACAAGGAGAGTCTAGCAGGAAAATGAAGCCTGGTAAAGGAGATACATTAGTTACATTTATATATGACTGGTGATATAACCCAAGGTCTTTCAAAAGTGGAACAGGTGTTAGAAGTGCGTTCAATTGATTAAATATCAGTGAATCTCGAAAAGAGGATTGAGAGTTGGAATAAATGTATAACAAGAATTCTTGGAATTCCTTGGGCATTCTTGATTGGTGCTGAGCTAACTATAGTGCAAAGTCGTATTGCTTTGGTTATTAAGGTCCAAAAGGTTTATCGATCCCGATGGTGCAGATACATAATCGGCATATAGAAATAATTGTACGTCAAATAACATAAAAAGTATTGGTTTCAAAGAAGAGAAAAGGCTTTTATTGTGTCACTTAAGTTATATAGGAATTCATGTGCCCAAGAGTTAAGAATAACAAGTTCTTTATTACCCAAAATAGAATAACCACTTAGAATAATGAAACAGATTTGTTTGTCGAGAAGTGCAAAATCATATGAATACAACCCTCATTGTGTATCTTGATTAATTGGATTGTTTCTTTCGAATTGGATATACCAAACCAAAGAAGGTTAGTATAATTAACTCGTTGATTTCGGACAGGAAAAGAGGAAAATTCCGTATGTATTTTCCTACGAAGAGTAATGAAGAAAAGTTGGTTTGTTTATCCACAACTTGAAAAGATAAATTGGGTCCATTGAAATGCAATTTGTTTTGCTTTGATATTCTACTTTAAACGATTCTCGTGGATGGGGTTATAGGAATGATTGTCTTTTGATGAAGCAATAAGTCACTTAAAAAATGACGAGGAAATTCAAATAAAAATAGATTTTTTTTTTAATATTAATATTGAATATTATAAGGCTTTGGAGCTATACAAGATCAAACCGTAGACCTTCTCATGATTGAGCGCTCTTGCGCCGAAGATGAACGGCGCTAAACGATCTGCCGAAGCTGTGGGATGTAAAAATACATCGGTAGGGGAGCAATCCGTCTTAGAGTGAAGCACCTGCGCGAGCGGTAGTGGACGAACCAGAAGCGAGAATGTCGGCTGGAGTAACGCAAACATTTATGAGAATCCAATTGTTGAAACTATATAGACCTTGATAGATCTAAGAGCCTGAAGTAGATCGTTAGTATAGCCAATGTAATCACTAGCTAACTAATAGAGAATCCCTAAAGCTTGTATTTTAGAAGCGGAAACAAATACAAACTATGAACAGTAAATACTAAGAACAGTTGATCCTCTATGGATCTTTATATTACAAAACTTGTGTTTTCTAAAAACGTACATTGAACATAAACTTGTGTTCCTTTTATAGACAAGGAACCCTAACCCTAATCCGTTTCTCAAGAAACGTATCTTCTAAATAATATGCATTATCTCTTACTATAATATCTCATGCATATCCTAACTACATTACATAATATGCGGNTAACAAGTTTATAGCTCGTGTAATCCTTAAGTAAACATGCAAAGCAAGTTAACATATTTCTACAATGACGATCAACAAGATTAAATCCACACATGTTTATCTTCGTGTTGGCCGGGCCTGTTGTAACAAAAACTAATTGCCATCCTAACATAAGTCATGACCATCAACCGTATTTAATACAATGATATTCTTACACTTCGTGCATGATAATTTATAGTGTAAGGGGCGGTACCCATCGAAGTTTATATATTTTATATGTGTGATCCTTGTCACATATAATAGCTTTAAGTTTTCCTGAGATGATTTCTATGTAAGTGAAAGGAACGTTTAACAGATTCCACTCATAACAGGCAGGGCTTTCATGTTTTAAATGATAGATGCAGACTAATGATACTTTTATTTACAAGCTTATTAACTACCTAGTATTAATTATTTGTCTTAGCAAGCAGTGTGTAATCTTCTCAAAATTACTATCTTCGATCTAGTTTTATGCTACCTCCTTAATTAGTTGTATGAGTTGGCTTTAGGTGTTTAATCATCTGCTCACGTACTTGTTAATGTTGTGCAAAAGTTTGACGTTAGAGTTATTAGAAGATATATAGATTAAGGCCAAGCAGCCAAGCAGGGTTGAGGGTTTAGAGTCATAAGGTTTGCATCTAACCTCTATTATATGTATGCTTGATTATTTAACATAATATTTCACGGGATTTTTCATCAATCAACATTATTATGAGCGGGTCTGATTTCAAGACCCAATCGGCCCGCCATGAGCCGCTAGCTCAGTACCTCGATGTTGTTCTGTCAAACCTTAGCCGCCGCCATTATCCCTTCTCTATTTAAAAAAAAATGCAATTTCGGCCAAAACCATACCCGCATATTGTTTTCGGAATAACTTTTTAATTGTTTGGAATTGACTGACGTTGTCAGCGTCATTCTCTTCGCTTTTCAATCATGCACAAAACCCCGACAAAATCACCTTCGTCAGCCTCCGGACGTGCCATCACACGCCGCCGGAAACCTGCTGCCATAAAAAAAATTAAAAAATGTCAAATTTTGCTTCTTTTTTTTGTTGTTGCAACATGGCAAAGATTAATCTCCGTTTGATGTCCGATGTCTTCTGTTCCAATGCCCCGAAAACTTAAGGGTTCTTCCGCAAGTTTCTTCCACGTAGGGTGAGTCAGGACCTAAGATCAGACCGAAAGGCGTAGTCGATGGACAACAGGTGAAATTGGATCAATGCTTCCAATTGAATGAGTATGAATAAAGAATCCATGGATGAAGATAGATAAATAGATTTCTAATTTCTAATCGACTTTGCTCATCCAAAAGAAGTATTTTCAAAATTTTAGAATCCCAATGAATCACTAATTTTATTGTATTTTTTTAGTCTATACATAATAAAAATACAAACCATAATACAAACGAGACTTCAATTACTCTGTTTAATCTATATCTATAATCTAGAATAGAACCTTGAATCTATAGAATTGTAGAAGTGAAGATTGGGTTTTTATCGTTCAATGAGCATCTTGTATTACGAGCAACCAAGAGATGGCCAAGGGGTAAAATTACCTCCCTTGCTTGCAGCCTATCTTGGTAAAAGCGAGGCCACTCACCCTCCACATTCATATCTACATCTGGATACAAAGGAACACAACCGCTGATCAGTCAGGGGGAAACCATCCTCCTAATGGTATGTACACTCCGTAGAATACTTCGTTGTATTTCCCCCAGTTATGCAAACCCTTATGTTCCACCTAGCAACAATGTGCCTTATAACCACCCTCCAATTTATCAGCAACCATCTATGGCTGGGAACCCATACATACGAAGGATATCCTCTCTACACAACTCCTTTTGGTTACCCACCAAATGTACCGGCCTCTGAACAATTACTACAATATAGTACCTTACCTATGTATGCTTCGACAGTGTCTCAACATAATTACCTCAATTATACACAACCCTATGCACCTTATTCAGTTGTTCAGTGTGTCCTAATGTACAGCTCTTACAGTAATAGTGGTTCTTATTCAGAGCCAATGGGTTCCATAACTCCTTTTGTACGTTGGATCGAAGATTACCCCTTACTAAATGGCCTAAAAATGCCAAGCCAGATAGAGACATATGATGGGAAGGGGGATCCAAACAACTACATACACCTGTTCGAATGGGCTATAAGGATGCAGAAGTAGGTAATGCTTGTAGCATGCCACATGTTCACATACATTGCTCGAATATGGTAGAACAGGCAAAAGGCATGGATTGTTGTAAGCTTTGATGATATGAAGGTTAAGTTACATTCTCACTTTAGCCAGCAGAAGAGGTACACAAAGACCCACCTGGCTATACACAACATCAAACAAAAGGAAGGATAAAGTACGAGAGCCTGTGTTACCAGATACACTGATGACACTCTGCAAATATTTGGGTTACATGAAGACCAACGTATCTCTGGTTTTTTACACGGTCTACGAACTTGAATCCTTGTGGAGTTCCCCTCTACAGATCTCCCAACCACATACGAAGGCTCTCATGGAGAAAACGTACACTTTTGGATCCAAGCCAAAGAAGTGGCCACTTACGGGGCTTCAGCTGAACAGAGGGAAGGTTCCGACAAACATTTGAAGGGTTTCTCATGGAAAAGCTCAAAGAACAAGAATAAGAACAAAGACAGGTTTACTCTCTATAATTCTTCATAAATGTTCAAAAATGTTTACCAATATTTTACGACAAATAATTCATTGCTATATTCGTAATTTCGTTGCTAATAATTGATAGTTTGATTGGCAAAAATTAAAACTTCATTGGTACTTTTTTGCAACGAAAATTTCAGAAAGTCAGCGCTAAAAAAGAGAGAATGTTCCCACAAAATTTTGAGAAGATATCACCGAATTTAGCAACTAAAGATCGTTGCTAACTGAATATTCCATTTTTGCTGAATTTCGTTGATATATCCATTGCTAATATGTGAATTTAGCAACGACTTATTCTTTGTTGCAAAATTTTCATTGCTATTGGCACTTTTTCTAATAGTGGGTTGGTTAGTACAACCGTAACTCGTACACAACCCATATATAAATCATCATAAAATCGACATAACAAGTTTATAGCTCGTGTAATCCTTAAGTAAACATGCAAAGCAAGTTAACATATTTCTACAATGACGATCAACAAGATTAAATCCACACATGTTTATCTTCGTGTTGGCCGGGCCTGTTGTAACAAAAACTAATTGCCATCCTAACATAAGTCATGACCATCAACCGTATTTAATACAATGATATTCTTACACTTCGTGCATGATAATTTATAGTGTAAGGGGCGGTACCCATCGAAGTTTATATATTTTATATGTGTGATCCTTGTCACATATAATAGCTTTAAGTTTTCCTGAGATGATTTCTATGTAAGTGAAAGGAACGTTTAACAGATTCCACTCATAACAGGCAGGGCTTTCATGTTTTAAATGATAGATGCAGACTAATGACACTTTATTTACAAGCTTATTAACTACCTAGTATTAATTATTTGTCTTAGCAAGCAGTATGTAATCTTCTCAAAATTACTATCTTCGATCTAGTTTTATGCTACCTCCTTAATTAGTTGTATGAGTTGGCTTTAGGTGTTTAATCATCTGCTCACGTACTTGTTAATGCTGTGCAAAAGTTTGACGTTAGAGTTATTAGAAGATATATAGATTAAGGCCAAGCAGCCAAGCAGGGTTGAGGGTTTAGAGTCATAAGGTTTGCATCTAACCTCTATTATATGAATGCTTGATTATTTAACATAATATTTCACGGGATTTTTCATCAATCAACATTATTATGAGCGGGTCTGATTTCAAGACCCAATCGGCCCGCCATGAGCCGCTAGCTCAGTACCTCGATGTTGTTCTGTCAAACCTTAGCCGCCGCCATTATCCCTTCTCTATTTTAAAAAAAAATGCAATTTCGGCCAAAACCATACCCGCATATTGTTTTCGGAATAACTTTTTAACTGTTTGGAATTGACTGACATTGTCAGCGTCATTCTCTTCGCTCTTCAATCATGCACAAAACCCCGACAAAATCACCTTCGTCAGCCTCCGGACGTGCCATCACACGCCGCCGGAAACCTGCTGCCATAAAAAAAGTTAAAAAATGTCAAATTTTGCTTCTTTTTTTTGTTGTTGCAACATGGCAAAGATTAATCTCCGCTTGATGTCCGATGTCTTCATCAATAAATTTGTTATTTGCTTTTGATATTGCTTTATTTGTTTTTTATGCGTTGTAAGAATTACTTCCGCTTGTTGCCGGATTTCTTTATCAACAAATTGTTGCTTTTTATTGCCATAATGTTTTTTTAGTTTAGTTTTCCTTAACTGTTTAATTAGTCGCCTAATCTAATTTGAGCTTTAATTTCGTGATTTCAAATTGAAGGATTAGAAGATATATTAGTCAGTTTGGGGGATCAAAGGCAGTTCTCCGTGAGTTTCCATGTAACCTTCTTTATATATGCTTGATTAATAAACATAATACCTCGCGAGGTTTTCATCCATCAACAAAAGTATGGTGTTTTTTTATGTTTGTTTAAGCTAATATTCACATATGTGATTGGATGAACTACTTCTTTTCTCTAAAGCTACCAACATAATCATACACAAAATCTTTGAATGGATATACATGGTCGTACCAGAGGATAGGTGAAATGAGCTACCAGAGGATACTGTGAGGCTTCATTTAAAATTCTCACCCGCGGCCTCCAAAAACGCAAGAACAACCTTGAAGATATGTAGATGCCCCTACTTATACTTGATTATAGTTCCTTCAAGTTAATTTCTACCTTATCTGTTAGATCGAATCAAATGTTCATTCACATGATCGTAAGTTGGATATATACGCTTCCTTCTTCTGGTTCTTGGGTGGTAGTTGTTTATCTCTCTTCTTCTAATATAATTGTACAGGAAACAAAAGTTCCTTTCAATTTTCTAATATTGTAATGATTTGATTCTTGCTTTTTTCTTAAATAAAAATAAACTAATAAATTTAAGTGACAATCCATTAAATTATTAGACATGTTAACACCAACAAGCCTTTTTTTTAATAGAGAGAATACGATTAAAAATAATTTCGAAGTTGATACAAAGAATGACCATACTTGCTATTGATATTTATAAACAAAATATTCGAGCAACAACTTAACAATACCTGGTGCAAAATACTTTCAAAATTAAAATACTTATTTAATAACATATACTCCGTATTTTATAATTCAAGAGTAAATTGAATTTTTGGCTTGGCCAAATTACATGTTTAGTCCCTATCTTTTTGAAATTGTAGCGAGCGTCCCTCTTTTGAACTTTAGCCTGCATATTCAGTCCTTGACCAAAGTTGGATGACTAAAATACCTTTTGTCTTCTTCCACTTGAATATTGACATGATTTTTTTTTCTAAATTGAAAATCTGATATGTTTATTAAATTTTCAAATTTATAAAACAAAGTTCATCATCTTCAATCAATTTTCTAGAATTAAATCAAACACTACAAAAAACACAAAACACAAAATCACACTTATAAACACAAAACCCATGCCAACAAACAAAGAACCACAACACATCCACAAATTAAAACCTTAATGTTTCTATACTTACTTTGATTAAAACCACCTATTTTATTAAAACTTTACTGTTTGTAAACCCACAATGATATTCACACTCACTAACTTTTCAAAACCAACAAACAACTTCAAGTTAAACCCTAAATCACCAATTTGAACACCTTCATATCCCATTGGTATAGGTAGTTGATGAAACCCCTAACCCTAATTCAACATCCTTATCAATCACCCACCGCCTGTTGTTTCTTGTCGCCTGTCAGCCGCCAGCTAACACAATCACACGTCAGTTCAGATAAAGTATACAAGAAACAACACCGCCACTGCCATTTAAGATCTAAAAAAGCCACCGCCATTTACGTAGGTAGATCTGAAAACAGGCATATAGATAGTTTTGAAAACGCCACATGCATGTATTTAGATCTCAAAACGCAGAAATGGTGTGTGTGTGTTTTCAGATCTATCAAACATTTTATGCGTTTTGATTGTGTTATTAGATGATGGTAGCGGCCAATAGTGGTGGTGGGATGATGGATCTTGAAGAATCAAGATTTTTTGTGTTTAGTGTTTGTGTGTGTTTTTTTTATAAACTGCAAAAATGTCCGTGAGGTATACGTGATTCGCAAGTTATGCCACTGAAAAGTGTTTTTTTTTTTTTTTTTTTTTTGCAAATTATGTCATCACTGTTCACTTTTACTTGCAAAAAGTGCCATTTGGCCTAATGATCGTTAAAAAATCTCGTTAGTTACTGTTCCAACTCGGGGTATTTTCGTCATTCAATGTTCACAGGGACATAATTTGCAACCAAACCTTGAGTTATGTATTAACTTTAACACAAAATACACACACTTAAGAACTTCGTGACTGTCTGATTGGTCCCGGTCTCTATTGATTAAGGCGAAGTTAATTACAACAAACGTTTTTTTTTTTTCACAGATCACACTAGCCAACAGATTCAACATAAAAAACTGGTGGGTTTAAATTTTTTTCTAGTTAGACATTTGTATTTGCTTTGTTAGTGAATGAATTGGTGTTCAGTTTTGAGTAATAACTTGTGGGTTTGAAATGAAAGTAAGAATGATGTATTCAACAAACAAACGAGACTTTAACTTTTCTTGAATTTGATACGTAATTGTTCTTGAATTTACTTGATTTTTTTTTTTNTTTTTTTTTTTTTTTTTTTTTTTTTTTGGTAAAAGGTCAAAAGATCCGGTAAATATATTACTCCAAAAAAACGTTTAAGTACAAAGGATATGGGTGAATCCCATATCTCAACCCGTTACATAGGCGGAAAAGCTTACATAACAAGATACTTCCAATTCTCTAAATAAGAAAAACCACTACTCAAAAGATACCATTAGACTCCTATGAAAACAAAATTACTTTCTACCAAGACCTTGTGGCTTGATACCATACGTGTCATATAAAGCATCCAAATTTCTTAGAAGATCGTATACCTGATCCGCATAGTCATCATAATCATAGTCATCATAATTATCTTCACGATCATGACCACCACCAAATAGGTTCATGGACTCTTCAAATTTATTCACAACCTCATCTTCATCACTGTCTGAAACAACAATCTCTCCCACCTTAGAGAATGGGTTAACCCTCTTAGTAGAAGAAGTAGATCCCGGATAATCAACCTTTTTAATAGGATTACCATCATCATCCACAAAGAGTAGCTATCCCATCAGTAAGTNTTTTTTTTTTTTTTTTTTTTTTTTTTTTTTTTTTTTTGGTAAAAGGTCAAAAGACCCGGTAAATATATTACTCCAAAAAAACGTTTAAGTACAAAGGATATGGGTGAATCCCATATCTCAACCCGTTACATAGGCGGAAAAGCTTACATAACAAGATACTTCCAATTCTCTAAATAAGAAAAACCACTACTCAAAAGATACCATTAGATTCCTATGAAAACAAAATTACTTTCTACCAAGACATTGTGGCTTGATACCATACGTGTCATATAAAGCATCCAAATTTCTTAGAAGATCGTATACCTGATCCGCATAGTCATCATAATCATAGTCATCATAATTATCTTCACGATCATGACCACCACCAAATAGGTTCATGGACTCTTCAAATTTATTCACAACCTCATCTTCATCACTGTCTGAAACAACAATCTCTCCCACCTTA
The DNA here is from genome assembly GCA_014162995.1 of Artemisia annua. Lineage (NCBI taxonomy): Eukaryota > Viridiplantae > Streptophyta > Magnoliopsida > Asterales > Asteraceae > Artemisia > Artemisia annua. The sequence goes on along the minus strand of LBNU01036221.1, from coordinate 37,009 downwards.
GAGAATGGGTTAACCCTCTTAGTAGAAGAAGTAGATCCCGGATAATCAACCTTTTTAATAGGATTACCATCATCATCCACAAAGAGTAGCTATCCCATCAGTAAGTAGCTTTTCACGCTCCCCAATTTTCTCAACTATAGGAGTAGAACCAACCTCCTTTGTTCCCATTGAATCACTCACAAGCGGTTCTTGTGATGCATTACTAGTCTCTAAAGACCCGTCCTCCTTAGCTTCCTTTGGAATAACAGAATTTACATCCTTAGTTGAATGAGCTAAGTGCTAGTGTGGAAAGGATCGGGTCTGTCAGGCTTACCATACAAGACGAACTTACTGCACTTGTGTTGTGTGCTACTGCATTGACATATTTTTTATCAAAAATTAGATCACGATTTTGTGCTGTGAATGCAGTAGCACACAACACCAGTGCAGTAAGTTCGTCGTGTATGGTAAGCCTGACAGACCCGATCCTTTCCACACTAGCACTTAGCTCATCCAGCTCTCAACTTGTTGCCTGTAGGTTGCATTAAATTTCATAGAACAAAATAATTACATATCAAATTCAAGTAAAGTCAAAGAACAATTACGTATGAAATTCAAGTAAAGTCAACATCACATTTGTTTCTTGTTGTAATGAACTTCGCCATAATCATTATAGATCAGGACCAATTGGACAGTCACGAAGTTCTTAAGTGTGTGTATGTGTATGTTCTTAAGTGCGTGTATTTTATGTTAAAGTTGATATATAACTCAAGGTTTGGTTGCAAATTATGTCCCTGTGAACACGAAATGACGAAAATACACCAAGTTGGAACAGTAACTAACAATTTTCTAACGAGCGTTAGGCCAAGGGACACAATTTGCAGGTAAAAGTGAACAGTGATGGCATAATTTGCCAAAAAATAATAATAATAATAAAATTAAAAAAAATAGTGATTTAGCTTGCGAATCAGGTATACCTTTAGGGACATTTTTTGCACTTTACTCTTTTTTTGATGAACATATGGTAGTGTTTTAATTTGTTGATAATAAAAGGGGAAAAAAAAGGAACCTAGAAAGAAAATAGAAAAGGAAGAAGACAAGAGTAATTTAGTCATTTAACATTGATTGGGGACTGTATTTGCAATCCAAAGTTCAAAATAAGGACGTTCACTGCATTTTTGAAATGATGAGAACCAAACATGCAATTTCAAACCACAGGGACCAAAAATGCAACTTAGTCATAATTTAATAAAGAAAAGAGCAAATGGACGATCTCCTTTAAATCTTTAATTTACAAACCATTGGCGAGCTTTTCAGTGTGCTCGTTTTCATACAAAACATGAAAATATTCGAGTGGGTCCAGTGTAGGCCCCATGACAATGATTGACCTCTTAAACCTTAACAAGTGTTGGACGGAATCTAATTAACGGCGATCCGGTCATGATCACTATACATCCAATGTGGTCATAAAAACATCGACCATTGATCTTTGATATTTTGTAATTAAAGTATAACATTCATAAAATATACTAGAAAACAAATACACAAGGATGCCTAAAATAAACGACGTACGTTTGAGTCAAATATTCGTCTGTCAATTAACTTTAGGGAATAGCTTTGCTATAATTTTTGTAGCAAACTAACTACAATTCTTCACACAAAATACACAAACAATGAATCAGGGACCCACAGAAAAGAATCAGGGACCCATAAAAAGAACAAAGGGCAATTTCATATCCTCTCTTTTTAGTTGAAAATTTCATATATACCCAACCATGCATTAAAAACATTGTACATTATGTATTCAATACTTGCATTTTTGGTATATATGAAATTAATAATGAAAGTAGGGTTATATATGAAATTAATCCAAAGAACAAAGAACTCATATTTAAAGCACAAACATTTTAGCCAATTAGCTATAATAAATTGTAGCTAATATATTCCCTTAACTTTAATACATAAAAAATTGTTCCGTATAAGTTTTAAGCAATAAGAATTATTCTTAACGTTTTTTCATGTTTATGGGAAAATTTTTCAATACTCATTGAAGCTTTATTCAACAAAAGCAGAGAAAAATAGCAATAGAACAACAGAATTTATGTTTATCATGACAATAACTTTACGAATGTCGATAAACCATTTCATCAAGCTTTGATGGTTTTAATTTTTCTTTTAAGACATGTACTTTTCTAAATAAGTTTAGGAGTTAATTACATAAATGGTCCCTATAGTTTGACGGGTTTTATAGATTCAGTCCATTTTTCATTTTCATTACAGGTCCAATCACTTTGGTTTTGAACCATCATAGATCCAGTCCAAAACCACCCGTAAAGAAAAAGAAAAATGAACTGAATCTGTAACACCCAACAAACTACAGAACTATTTATGTAGCATTTTGGACTGGATCCGTGATGGGTCAAAACCACAGTGACCGGATCCGTAACGAAAATGTAAAATGGACTGAATCCATAAAATCCGGCAAACCACAGGGACCCTTACGTAGTTAACTCTAAGTGTAGTTGTGTATTATAGATCCGGACACGTCGACCTGATTAAGAGAATCAAACAAAAAAAAGTAAAAGACATAATTAATCAAACATCAATAATTTGAAGTCAAGTATACCTACATATACCATGGGCAGTGGGCTAAGTTTACCAACTCCACCAATCATCATTCTTGTTTTTGCCAACTTATATTTCTATAAAACTCAACCTTCCAAATCCACCATTTCTTGTAAATCAGCCATGAGTTACAAGGAACGACGTCCGGTGATCGCAGAATTGATCACTCCCGGTCTCAAGTCACGTGTTTTGGAAGCAAACTTTAGTCCAAAAACTCCTTTGGAGTTCCAAGTTTTGTCACCTAGAGGCATGATAAACCCTGATATGGGTGGAATTGGACTTGGTATAGTTGCAGCCCTTGAACATATTCCAACCAAGAAGTCTGACCCGATTCCAGTGAGTCAATCACGAAGCGATGGTGATTGGAATACAGATGATCAAGTAGATAGTTTTGAAGAAGAGTATACGATTGTGACTTTTAACAAACCAAACAGATCGTTTACTAGAGTTTACCATAGTGAAAAGGCGAAGGAAACTAGAGAACAAGGTTGCATTTTTATGATATCACCTTCAAGATTTTGTGATGATGATATGAAGGTGTGTCAAGATTCTAGCTTTTTGAGTTCATGTCACTTGTGCAGCAAGAGACTACATGGAAAAGACATATACATGTACAGGTAACATCAGAGCCTTTATAATATTTAGCAGTTTCTGTTAAGTTTAAATAAAGTTAATGATGATCATGACGATTATTATGTTTTCTGCAACAGAGGAGATAAGGCGTTTTGTAGCCCAGAGTGTAGGAGCAGGCAGATATCCATGGATGAGAAACCAGACAAGCATTGTAGCTCACAAGCATCTTCCAGTCGTTCCAGTCGACCGATGTCTTCTGAGATTTTTGTTATCTAGCCAATAATAGATATAGGTTCAACTATGAACCATCGTATGACCATTTGAGGTCATATTTTTGATAAAATGTATCACCCAAGATCACAAACTGGGTAAGATAAATACTGATTAGTAACTTTTGTAAAGAAACCTGAGTAAAAAAAGCAAATATTTTGTTTCGAGTCATGTTCAAGATTTGCTTTATATAATTCTTGAACTCGATGATGTATACTAAGAACATTCTTAAATTAATACTACATTTAAATGGTACATATATCCATATACATCCTCAAATGTTATAAATAATAATGAGAAAACAAGCATTTGAATAAATAATAACTTCGAACATTAAATGAAAAAAAGAAAAGGAAAGAAAAGAGAATCCTATCTAATTTTGGTCGTACACGACTCAGTGTTGAGGTTTATTACTGGTAGTACATTGGGGCCTGTGTGGCAGGAATTCCTGGGTAACCACCGTCATATACTGCCCCTTGGGCAGCAGCGCCACCCATCTGCTGATGCATTAACGCTTGCACACCCGCCATTTTGCTAAGAGCCAGTTGTCTTTCGTACGCAGTGAAGTCCATGGCTGAAAAACCGGGATTATTCCCAGCAACAGGCAGGGGTAGAGGGGTGGAGCTGCTTCCTGGGGGAGTTGGTTTGCTACCCCATGAACACTGTGTAGCACAAAATCAGAAATTAAAATCACAAATCCATATCTTTATTCATGTTATGATCATCAATTTCATAAGATACACAGTAATTTATAAAAAGGGAAAATTGCAACAAAATTCAAAAGGTAACCTACTACGGAGCAAAATTGTTTAGGGGCATGTACTTTACTTTGGCCTTATAACTTTAAAGGGTCACAACACTTTAATTTTGATAATTAAAGGGTAACAAACTTTGAAAAACGCTAAGAAAAGAAAAATTATTTGTAAACTTGGAAAAGTCACTTGAAGAGCGGGAAGGTTACGATTTATAAAAAGATTTGTTATTGGTTAAGGAAAAGGATAAGTAATATCTTCAACTAAAGTAAGATGTTGCATCTTTCGAATATATATGTGATGCTTTGCTAAGTCTAGACATTTTTAATGGGTTGTTGGTTTTGAAAGATTAAAACTGACTTTAATGATAAAAAGTTTAGTACTGGCCCAAATGAACTTTAATCTATAGTAGCCTACCCTTTTATTCAATTTTCCATATAATGATAAGAAGATTCTTTATATTTTTTTAAAAAGTACCTTGAGTGGCTTGCCATAGAGATACCGAGCGTTTCCTAACTGAATAGCACGAGCTGCCTCAGCATGGGAGCTGTATCTTATGAAACCAAAACCTTTGTCTCGTTGTATGCGGACGTCTTCAATAACACCAGCACCAAGAGCATGGAAATGACAGTGCAGATCGCCTGATGTTACCTACAATATACTTTTTTCAGTTGCGGTATGCAACACGTGAATAAAAACGATGAAATTGTTGAATTGGATTTTCATATTCTTACCTCTGGAGCCAGATTACCGACGTAAACGGTTGTATATTGAGAATTATTTTCTGGAGCATCTTCATTGATCTTTTCTTGACCATCTTCTACACATAAAAAGCATATGTAAATGGATGTAACAATAAGACATCATATGTATCATATCTCATAGGAAGCTTACCTGATGTTCCATTTGTCAATTCGACAACACTTTTGGTATCTGACCTTGGTTTGTCATCTGATGCAGCACCCTTTGCTGCCCAGTTGCATCGAATTTGCCTGGTCCCGAGCCACTTTCCTAGAATAGTAACTCCATATAATTACACAAAAAAAGAAGAAAAAAAAAATCCAGAACATGTCCACTTTGAGGACCTAGAAATGCTTATTAATTAAAAGGTCACATTAGGCAGCACACTTACCATTCAAATCATTAATTGCACTTTGGGCATCCTGTAAAAGAAAAACGGAAATAAGTGGCAGTTAGTGTTGTGATGGAAGGGGGTAATTTTTTAGTTCCACATATCCTTCACTTACTTGTTGGTTCCGAAATGAAACAAATCCAAATCCCCTAGAGCGTCCTGTCTTCTGGTCCCACATAACTCTTGCATCACTGCCAACAAACAAAACCAAATCAGTTGAAAATGAAAGGGTGGAAATGTATTTATTTGTTAATCATGTCACATTCAAACATCATGTGACATTCAAACTTACGAGCAAGTAGAGTACACAGAGAAGCAAGCGAACAACGTGGCATCAGTAACTTCAGGGCTTAGATCACCTACAAATATGTTAAAATGCCCTGCAAAACCGATCAAATTGCATCAGAAGGGTATAAAAGCATTAGCCTGCGCAAAAGTATTACATAAACAAACCTGATGTATCTTCTCTCTGGCTACTGGCGTATGCCCAATTAACTTTGATAGGCTGCCCAAACCTGCATATATATGTATTTTTAGAGGCAATTCATGAATGACGACAGATAGACAATCTTGATGTTTTTACTTACAAGTGCCTTCCATTAAGAGTCACAATAGCAAGAGCAGCAAAACGACGATCAAAGTAATCCACAAAACCATATGATGACTGAAACCCAACAATAATATTTATAAGTTGCTTAGTTATAAAGGATGAAACACGAAGTACCAATATAGTCATACAAAAATCAGAGGTTTATAACGCTTGAGAAAATTGATGAACTAATCATACTTTATCTTTTCTAATGAGTTTGCATCCTTCAAGAGCACCAGTGCTTGCAAAAATTTCTTGAAGTAGGGGTTCCGTGACCTGTGGGTGGATGTTCCCCACATACCTATATTAAGCCCCACTTATAAATGTTAGTACCAAACTAGAATTACAATTAGAAAGTGTGTCACTATTTAATTAAACAAATAATATGGTCTGAACTTCGAGATATGTCGTAAGCAAAAACATTGTAGTGTGGCATAACAGAAAAGCTAAAAGTAACCTATTTAAAAGCCAGGTCTGCATCGACTAACATATACGGATAACAAGCTAATGAAAGCAACAAGCAATATATGATACTAAGATGGGAAAAAGGAATGAAATAAAAGATACTCACACACTGCGACACGTAGCTGAATCAAATCCAGGAGGCAAATTTCCACTCAAGATAGGTTCTATCTGCGAATACCGTAAATTGTAACTTGTTACGAATAATGGAATGAAATTTAGTAAAATGTGCATTCTGAAGGTGGGAAACAAGCAAAAGGATGCTAAGAAGTAATATATGGACGAAACCAGTTCATGCTGCCGAACATCTAAATGCTAAATGGTCATCCTAATCCTCAAAAGAGACTAAGGGGGTGTTCGGGTAAACCACCTTCAGCTTATTGCCATTTTCATCTCCAACATAAAACGCAAGAATCTTGCTGAATGTTACTATGTTAGCATGATCTTATATTAGCTTATGTAAAAGCTTAATAAAACGACTTATAGACAAACACACTTCACGCAACCCCAAATCTTCTAACTGATCATCCTAACGTCAAAAGATACTAATCCAAATTGCAAATCCCAAATCTTTCCTTTACTTACATGCCAGAATCTTGATGGAATTTTAGCATGATCTTATATTAGCTCATAGCCTCATATACTATATGTAATCTAATTACAGAGTCAAGGCAAATAATTAATTATCGAAATTATGACTTGCTACTACGATGGAGAATGAAAACAGTAAAATCATGTTATAATGCCATCAAGTTAAAGGGAAAGACCAACAATCAAGGCAGAAAATATGTACATTTTGAAACTGTAAACATCTAAAAGGAGGTCTTTTTCATCCACTAAATCATTTCATACTCAAAGAATCTTCAATCATAGTAATACCAAAGGTAACCGTGAGATGTACTATAGAAACACCAAATATAGATGCCAATATCATATGATTCATAAGCAAATGATGTGTGCCTTATTAACAAAATCCTGAATTATTCACCAATACCATATTATATATTTTCTTCCACATTGCTTAATACTACTCGCTTTATCTACTTATCTTAGTGAACTTATGTCAAGAAGTTACTGATCACTTATAACCACATAAAAAGATGGGCGCTTTTCATTTATATCTAATAAAAACGTTTAAAAAAATGACTAAAACCCCTAACACAATTACATTCTTTTTTAGTAACCAAGGCTTCCGACTTTTTGGCCGACTAATCCACGAGGTTTGAGCCCATCGCCACACAGACACAAACCGGGTAAAGCCAAGCTTTTTTTGCTCTACATTTTTGGCCTAAATTATTTACAACAACATCGCAACTAGTACCAAGTCAACTGAATTCCCATTACCACAACCTAATAAAACAGTAACATAAAAAATAAAAAAATCCACAAAAGCAAGCACAATACTAATATTAGAAACCACACTTTACATTACATAAACCCCCAATAAAAAGCAACAAACTTTATCCTTAAACCATCACCAAACCCAAAAAAGATTCCAACCCATTAATCCTAACCAAAAACCCGTCTCAAAAACATAAACCTTAAACCATAAAAACCAAAATCCAAAATTTCACAAAATCTTGAAAAAAAACAATATATTATTACTTGAGGATGAGTTAAAAGACCAGGATGATAAAGGGATTGTTGCATAAGTTGTTGTTGTTGTTGTTGTTGTTGTCTTATCCTTTGATGATGCTGTTGTTGTTGTTGTTGCATCATGTTTGGAGTTTACACACAGTGAGTGTGTTTTTGTGTGTGTTTTTAGAGAGCAAAGTTAAAAAAAAAAGTGTAGTAAGTAGGGAGGAGAAGGAGATGGAGATAGTGAAAGTGATGGTGAGATGGTGGTGTTATTATGTCTGTCAGATCTTCTTACCATTTTGCATATGTGTTTTATGGGATGGTTTTTTTAATTCATTCTCCACCGTTGGATCTTGTGTTTTTTATAGTACTTTTTATTGTTTTGGTTTTCTTGTTTTGGGAAGGTATTAAATATTTTACAGTTTTGTATTAAGTTTTTTTCTTTTTTTTAAATTTTGAATTAAATATTCATGATAGTGTATAGCGAGAAATAATTATATTTGTGTATTTGCAGTTTTGTTACGACAATCAGTGCTACTTGTAAAGGTTTAATTGTATTTTAATTGGACCAAAAACTAATGAAAGTTTGTATATTTAAACTACTAGTTATAATACACACGCACGCACAAGTTTTTTCAGAAAAAATTAGTTATATAGTATTATCATTTAAAAACAGAAAATCTTATGTAAATTTTAAAAAGTTAAAGCACCAACATGTGCGAAAGTAAGAAAAATAGTTAGAAAAAATTGCAAATATAACTGTGGCATCGACCTTGTGTATTGGATTCTTGAGCGTGCATCCTTATAATGTTATTGGGCCAAAGGTTATTTGATCACATGGGTTTACACATAAATTAAATTTATTTTAAAACTTTTGTTTACTATATGGATATATAAGAATTTACCCGTGAAAGTTATGATATAATTACAACTAATAAGTATGCATGAGTTTGTCATTATATATTAATATCAATTAATATTTTGTAAAAATTTTATTGGATGAAAGATTTAACTTTGTTTAGCTGACATAGATGTTAATGTTGAGATTGATGTTTTTGTTTAACTTTAACTATTGATATCATGTTGTACAAAATGTGTGAGTTTAGTAGCACATAATGAGCGTTGATGAAGTTTTTTAAAAATGATTTTCCGGATATCCGTATATAAACTTTAAATAATAATTACATGAGTCGTTATAAATACAATCGCGTATATTTATTTTCATATCACAGTAACTCGTACTTACCATTTAATATTTATATTACCGTTAATAATATTTTAACTGTATTTAATATTCAAACCCGTGTACGTATAGATTAAACTTTTAAATATGATAACATGAGTTTTTATTTATATTTAACGTACATAGTAAAAAGATATTTTAGTAGATGAAAGTTTAAAACAAATTTTATTTTAAAAGTATTTAACATATATTAAAACTAACTCGTACATTTATAAAATTTTGTAAGTTTAATAGATGGAAGTTTCAAACTAATACTAATACTTATGTAATTGTAAACAAAGTTCATATTATAAAGTGTAGGGGTATTAAGTGTAAGGGTTATTTATTTTTCACCTAAAGTTATCAAAAAACATGGAGTTTTATAATTTTACATTTAACTCCATATAATATATTTAAAATTCAACCACTAATGTTTTATTAATTACCTCCTCTTTTTTTAAATTTTTATTTTCATAAATTTGACACCTATATTATTATGTGTTTGTTTTACTCAATCAAATTCTCCACCAAATTTATTAAAGTTTGACCAAAATCAATTCAATTTTGACTTTTTATTGGGCCAATCATATTGCTCGATTTCGCTTATGTGTCAAGATCGACAATTCTTATTGGTCCAATTTTTTTTTCACTAAGATTGTTTTGTCAAAAAAACTCCGAAATGATGTAATTCCTTTAATAGTATATATATGACTATATTGTATAACCGTTTTTAATCAACATTATATTAGCAATTTTCTAGTTATCACTATGCAAGTAATTAAGAAAATATATACAAGTTATAATTCTCATGCACGTATGGAATTTTACAAAATTAATACATGTGTTTTTAATTTTATATAATATTATTTTGGAGTGTGAAATTTATATCGGTTTGACTAAAAGAAAACAATTTTTGGCTTTTATTAGCTAACAGGAGAGATTGATGTTATAATTAAGTTTTTTTTTATTAGCCAATAAAAAACTTGAATGAAAATAATAATAATAATAATCTTTTATTATATAAAGATGTAGGTGAGAAGTAATATTACTACTTGAAGACCCAAGCATTCTTCACATCAATTTAATGTGTGTGTTCTTTTTGTTGTTTTGGTTACTTTTGATTTAATGGGTGGCATCATCACTTGCGATGACTTAGAGCATTGGGTGCAGTGGTGCCATGGCTTTAAGCCGTGACATCAAAAGTGCTGCCACGTCAGCAAAAATCTTCACGGCACCACATTCTGGCCGTATTCGTTGGAACCAGAAATTCTTGTGCCGTCGGGCTTTTTTTTTTTTTTTTTTTTTTTTACATAAAATAAAACATACACAATATTAACTAAAATAAACTTCATTAACTAAAAACACACACATTACATTAAAAAAATAAAAAAATAAATAAAAATAAAAAGTTGCATAAATATATTTAAAAGTATATGAATGTATAACCAAATGCTACAAAATTTAAGCCCAAAATTTATTCCCAAAAATTAACAAATGGGCCCAAAATTTATACTCAATACAAACATTTTGTATAAGCCCAAAACCATCTACAACAAGAAAAAAAATCAAATACAGATGACAAAAACAAGAAGTGCTGAGATTTCTCAAAGAAAAGTGTCCAAAGTTCCATTATTTCTCAAAAAAAAATAAAAAAGAAATAATAATAAAAAAAAGAAAAAAAAAAACCACGGCGTGGGCTGGTGGGTACGGCGCGAGTGGTGACGGCGTTGGGGTGTGGTGCGCCATGGGTATTTTTGGGCTGGTAGTGATGGCGCCACCAATGGCACCACCACACCCCTCGCTCTTATTATGGGGAAGAAAAACTGTCTTGGGGAAATGGGTTATGTGACCCCCTTATGATGTGACAATAGGAGGTTTTGGTCAAAATATACAAATCGCGATGCACACTGTACAAACCCGCNAAATTAATACATGTGTTATTTATTATATAATATTATTTGGTTGTGAAATTATATACGGTTTGCTAACAAGAAAACATTTTTGGCTTTTATTTAGCTAACAGGAGAGATTTGATTTATATTAAGTTTTTTTTATTAGCCAATAAAAAACTGAATAAATAATATAATAATAATCTTTTATTATATAAAGAATGTTAGGTGAGGGAGAAGTATATTACTACTTGAAGACCCAAGCATTCTTCCTCAATTTAATGGTGTGTCTCTTTTTGTTGTTTTGGTTACTTTTGATTTAAGGGGTGGCCATCAATCACTTGCGATGACTTGAGCATTGGGTGCAGTGGTGCCATTCGCTTATAAGCCGTGACATCAAAGTTGCTGGCCACGTCTGCAAAAATCTCACGGCAGCACATTCTGGCCTGTATTCTTGGTGGAACCAGAAATTCTATGTGCCGATCGGGCTTTTTTTCTTTTTTTTTTTTTTTTACATAAAATAAAACATACACAATATTAACTAAAATAAACTTCATTAACTAAAAACACACACATTACATTAAAAAAATAAAAAAATAAATAAAAATAAAAAGTTGCATAAATATATTTAAAAGTATATGAATGTATAACCAAATGCTACAAAATTTAAGCCCAAAATTTATTCCCAAAAATTAACAAATGGGCCCAAAATTTATACTCAATACAAACATTTTGTATAAGCCCAAAACCATCTACAACAAGAAAAAAAATCAAATACAGATGACAAAAACAAGAAGTGCTGAGATTTCTCAAAGAAAAGTGTCCAAAGTTCCATTATTTCTCAAAAAAAAATAAAAAAGAAATAATAATAAAAAAAAGAAAAAAAAAAACCACGGCGTGGGCTGGTGGGTACGGCGCGAGTGGTGACGGCGTTGGGGTGTGGTGCGCCATGGGTATTTTTGGGCTGGTAGTGATGGCGCCACCAATGGCACCACCACACCCCTCGCTCTTATTATGGGGAAGAAAAACTGTCTTGGGGAAATGGGTTATGTGACCCCCTTATGATGTGACAATAGGAGGTTTTGGTCAAAATATACAAATCGCGATGCACACTGTACAAACCCGCAATGTACAGGGCTCCATGAAACCCCCTATGGAAGGGTCCGTATAAACTCACCCAGAGGAAAGGGTTATGAGTGGTGTTCATCACTGCTTAAAATGGAAGTGGTGATTGTGGCTTTTATGTGTTGTGGGGTATGTGTGTTATGTTTTAAGTGTGTTATATGTGTAAGTAAGTTAGAGTGTTGGGTGTGACGAGTAACTTCACATACTCATTTGAGGACATGGTGTGCTACATCACTTTAACAGACCCCTTTCTACAACTCCGTTATCACCACTTACTCATTTGGGTCTCACCACTTCATTTTTTTTTTTCATTTACAAACAAATTAAATTTATTTCATTCAAAATATATAATAACTAAAAATAAAAATGTTATTTACTTAAAGAAAAGAATACCACAAGAACCAAAACTGTAAATTTATTTCTTCTTCTACCTCTCGACACACACCAAAACACACATTATAAACACATGCACAATTTATCATTGCAACAGATAGATTAAAAAAAACATTTATCTATTGCTCAGGTCCCACTTTTGCAAAGATTTGGGTTAGTCGTCTGCACGACGAGGTGCTCTATGGCGAGCCGTGGTGAAGGATGGCGGTGTCGTGGCGAAGGACGGCGAGATTGCCAGGTCAGAGTGGCGAAGGGTGGCGAAGATCACACCCAGTGCTCTCATAAGTAAATTGCAAGGCATAAAGGTAATGATATGGCGAGCAAGAGAGAAGATGATGTGGTGTTGCGATAGAAATGATGGTTTAGTAGATTAACAAAGTACAAAGTACATGCGATACATGCTCTACGTGCTTAAAATTTTGGTTATATTGGGTATGAGCAATATATGATTTGAAGTCATAACCATGAAATTACAGGAAGATCAAGATTTAACTAAGCTGTAAGATTGTTAGTAATATAAATTATATATAAAGCTAATAATTAATGTTTAGATTCATACACATTACGGCTATGTTTGGTGCTGAGCTTTTTGGGGCTATGAGCGGTGAACAATTAGCTTTAGATTCATCTCACTGCTACTGCTCACCGCTACTTTTACAAACACACCCACGTCGTGGGTGTGATGAAAATGACTAGTCATAAATACGTGAGAAATATTACATATTGTATATTTATTGAAAAGCTCTGAATCAAACGTTGATTCAAACATCTAAATCAAAATTTCTGTCATTAAATTTTGAACCTGAATCGAATAATATTTTTTTTTCTTTTTTCTTCTTAAAACACCTAAATGAATAGAATAAGAAACTAGTTTATTGATCATTAAGAGGTAGTAAGGGTGTGTTTGTTTCATTAAGATGTTTTGGGTCTGAATCTGACTATCACATCTTACTGTTAAGATGTTGTTAGAGTCTGAATCTGAATGAAATAATGTTTTTTATTTTTTTTTTTAAATAATTGTCTGAATGGTTTTAATTGTCTTTTTTTTTAAGTATATATTAAGCTATATCAATGCAATGAATAAAGAGCTTGTATAAACATAAAACAAAACAATTTTATAAATTTAATTACAATAATAAATCATTAAATAAGAGGCAATAAGAGTTTACTAGCATATCTTATTGGGTAAGAGTGATAACCCTTTTACCGCATCTGACTGGAAGGAAAAAAACAAACAACTTTTGTCTCTTACCTTATCTGGTAAGTGATAAGAGGTGGTAAAAGTTTTTTTTAGAAAAACAAACACACCCTAGATCATATTTAGGGTTTTGTTGGGCATACAATTTAAACCTCTTGACGTCTCTAACTACAGGGNGTCTACAGGGAAAAAGATCTTTATTATCAAAAGCTCTTAAAGCACACGATATATGTGCTTTATAAGTCTATAACAGTCACCTTTGGCGCGAGCCACCATACTAGAGCTTGCGTTGTATGTGCCAACGCCATCCCCACCCCCACCAGCCACACTATCGACAGTTTATTTCTTTTTTCTTAACTTGGTTTGTCTTTGGGTGATGTGTTTTTGTTTGTATTTGTGTTTCAGTTTTTGTGTGTTTTTGTTTAGTACGTGTTTGTGAGTTTTTGTTGTTAACTAGTACGTAGTATATGTTTGTGTGTTTTTGTTTGTACAACGAGAGGTTGAAGATGAACCTTGAAGGTTGTTTTCCAGTTTAAACCCAATTGATAAAATTGTTCACATAACAGGTCCTTGATGGTTTGTGTTTTATATAGCTAGTCCTTAGTGGCTTTGCATTGTTAGTCCCTGAATTTTATTTGTTACTCCCTCTGTCCCAAAATAATTGTCCTCATTTGACTTTTCAAAGTCTTAATTTCTCAACTTTGATCTCAAATATGTTTGTATGTGTTATATAATAATAGATGAAAATTATATGAATTGATTGGTTTTTAAATGTTTTTTCATTTGTATAATTTTCATCAAGTATTATATAACACATACAAAAAGATTAAAGATCAAAGTTGAGAAATTAAGACTTTAAAAAGTCAAATGAGGACAATAATTTTGGGACGGAGGGAGTACATTATTAGTCCTAAATTTTTAAAAAGTTGGTTTAAATGTAATATTTTGTTAAATGTAAATAGTCTAATGTTTGAATAAATGAAAAAATATATTTAAAACTATGGGGTCTGGGTGTCTTATAACATGAGTGATGACGGAGTTGTTTTTAGACTGAGTTATAAGTTTTGAATTATAAGGTGAAAAGCTGCCGTGTATCACTTTTTGCTATAACACGACCTATGGATCACGGCTGCACCTGATGCTCTTAACGAACAAGAATTATCGAGCATTAAAAGCTAGCAAGTGATTTGAAAAAACAACAAACAAACAGAAAAGAGTAAACTCCAAAATACATCCTTGTGGTTTACACAATTTCACACCAAAAATCCCTCTCGAAAAAATTGCAACAAATACATCCCTCCGTTAGTAAAAGTGACCCAATATACATCCCTCATTTAAAATAAGGACAAACGGCGCAAATCATTTCTCCGTTTTCTCCTAACGAGATAGAAAATATTTACAGCGTTAGTCCTCTAGGTTAACTGTATTTGCACCGTTAGTCCTTTCTTTACGTTTTCGTCCATTTTTTATGTTTTAGTCGGTTCTTTTACGTTTTCGTCTGCTTTTTTACGTTTTCGTCCATTTTTTAATGATTTCATCTACTTTTTTACATTTTAGTCCGCTTTTTTTACGTTTTCGTCCGCTTTTTTACGTTTTTGTCTGTTTTCTTATGTTTTTATCCGTTTTCGCCCTTTCCTTACGTTTTCGCCCGTTTTTTTGTGATTAGGTAAGTACTAAAAGAAAACTTGACGTAAAATATCATTTCGGACAGCTTTTGTGTTTTTGATGATTCAAACCAGAAAGGGTCAAAATTGTGATTTAAAATCGATACTGAAACATTTTTATCAAATGTCAAGTTTTCTTTTAGTACTTACCTAATCACAAAAAATGGCCGATAGCGTAAGAAAGGGCGAATACGGATAAAAACATAAGAAGACAGATGAAAATGTAAAAAAGCGGACGAAAACGTAAAAAAACGGACGAAACGTAAAAAAAAAAAAAGCGGACTAAAACGTAAAAAAGTAGATGAAAACGTAAAAAATGGATGAAAACGTAAAAAAGCTGATGAAAACGTAAAAGAATGGATGAAAACGTAAAAAACGGACGAAAACGTAAAAAAGGACTAACGGTGCAAATACAGTTAACCTAGAGGAGTAACGGTGTAAATATTTTCTATCTCGTTAGGAGGTAACGGAGAAATGATTTGCGCCGTTTGTCCTGATTTAAACGGATGGATATATATTTGTTCACTTTTACTAACGGAGGATGTATTTGTTGCAACTTTTTCGAGAGGGATGTATGGTGCGGAATTGGGTAAACCACAAGGATCTATTTTGGAGTTTACTCAACAAATAATAATAATAAAAAAAATGTTTATTATCGTAGACTCGTAGTGGTCACTGCTTAAACACTCTTGCTCAACTTCAAGTTTATGTCAAATCATCCAATATTTTTTTCACTCACTGTTTACGCAAGTCACAAACATGGGCCTTTTGGGCTGAGGGCATAGTAGCTCCATCACTAAAAATTACAATTAGAGCAAACAAACACTTTGTTATTAGAATGCATCTTTACTAGAGATGCAAGTTTCAAACCGGTTTTTTTTTAACCGAAAAAAAAACTGAAACCGGGCTTTTAAAAAATCGGTTTTTTAAAAACCGGTCCGGTTTTTTTTAACCGAACCGGTTAGATCGGTTTTGAGTATTTTGACCCGACCGGTTTTTTACCGGTTTTAAAACCGGTTTTAACCGGTTTTTTTTAAAAACCGGTTTTAACCGGTTTTTTTTTTTTTTTTTTTCCAACCCTTAAGAAAACCTTCCTTTGTGATAAGATTGAGATGTGTGGTTTGGGTGGTTCCTTTTGGATCGGCCACCATTAAAAGAGAAAAATGACTATCTTGACCAAGCTTTCTTCCATATAGTCTTGTGATGATGTTAGTTTGAGCAAAGATCCCTTTCCTTTCCAATTCCCTAGATGGAAACGTGATAAGAAAATGAAATCTGAGAAATGGGTAAAAAGGTGGGTCGTGGGTGGTTTTATTAAAAAAAGGGGGTAGGTAGTAGTTTATTATTATTACCGCGAACCCCAGTTAGATTCAGGCATGCTACACTTTTTAGTTATTGGGAGAACCCAAGTACTCTCTTTCGGATTCAGGAAAGAACTCTCATAGATCTTTTTTCCTTTTGGAAGATACAGAAGCGAAACAATCAACCTATTGATATTAGAAGACCCAACGGATTCTTCCAATGTATCATTTCTGGGTCCAATGGAATTNGTTAGATTCTAGGGGCAACTGCCCCATACTGTTTTAGGTTACTTTTGGGCGGACGCAACCCCCCCCAATACTCCCCGTCTTTTCGGATTCAGGATAAGAACTCCCCCCCGCATGAGCATCCTTTTCCCCTTTTTGGGAAGATACAAGAAGCGAATACAACAATCTATTGATATTAGAAAGAACCCAAACAGATTCTTCCAATGTATCATTTCTGGGCTCCAATGGAATCATAAAGTTATGAGCGAAGAAGCCCTATCAAATTAGAGATTTTTTTTCGACCATTTTCGATTGTTAATACGATATATAAGACGCTACTCCAAAGAGTATTATGTATTTTGTTTATTCCCATGTCCGTTGAGTTAGGCTTATGATCGCGTACCCCGGTTTAGCAAAAATGCGCAGGAAATACATTTTGGGAACTTTTTTATAGAACTAAATAAGAACAAAATTTAGTGACTCTGAAAAATAATTATTGAAACTTAAACCATTACTATTGTTGGGTGTCGTACGCGATGTTTGGTGTCGTGTTTTTAGGTAAATTGTTGAATTATAGAAATTAATAAGAACAAAATTATGATTGTATAATTGATTGTTAAATAAAAGTTATTGAATATATTTGTTTCAATTATATGTTTGTTGTAATTAACAAGTTTATTAAAATAAAATGTTCGAAGTTTTTATAAAATTCTAAAAAAAAGAACCGGTAAATAACCGATTTAAAAAATCCGAATCCGAACATTTATAACCGAAAAAAAAAACAAACCGGGGTAAAAAAACCGAGAAAAAAACCGTATTCCGAAAATTTAAACCGAAAAAAACCGATTTCCGAAAATTTAAAACCGAAAAAAACCGATTATCCCGAACATTTATAACCGAAAAAAACGATACCGAAAAACCGAACCGAACCGAAACCGGTTATTAGAAAACGGTTTTTTTAAAAACCGGTTTTTCTTTAAACCGGAAAACCGTTTAACGGTTAAAAAAAAAAAAAAAAAAAAAAAAAAAAAATTTTGCACCTCTTACAGGATATTCAAAAAAAAAAAAAAAAAAAAAAAAAAAAAAAAAAAAAAAAAAAGACATTGTATACGGAGAAACTAGTCATAATAGCCCGCGCACGCGCGGTTTTTTTAAAAAAATTTGAATGATATATTTATTATTAAAAAATAAATAATTTAATTTTTATTTTGTTTGATTTATGATTTTTAATTGTAGTTTTTTATGATTAAATAATCATTTAAATCTCTATCTATATTTTGTATTTATCTTTCTTCTACCACTCCACCCTACCACTTATCCCTACCCTACCTCTACCCCTACACTTGTATAGTATATCAACAAAACGAATTTAAAAACCTTATAAATTAAATAGTAATTAACAATTACCTAATAAAGGAAATATTCTTTTTTTTTCAAAAATGACAAAGTTCCCTCACTAGGGGTTTTGTTTTATTATATAAGACGATAACTCTGTAACCTTTCTTTTGCCAACGATTAAAATAAAACCAAATTGAATTCTATGGAAATGAAGCTTCTTTACATGACACATCAAAGAGTTACCATGAGCGATGAGGTGAGTATGAAAGCCGACGGACAGAACTCAAGAGGCTCCGCGTGGGTGCCCGGGAGTCCGGGCCCCTATGAATTTTACGATTTAGTGTTAATTTTTGAAAAAACGTTATTATTTCCTAAACGCCATCTAAATGCCCCACGCGCGTCCATCGAAATATTATGTTTATAATTACGTTCAAAATTTTGTGCACCCATTATATTTGTCATGTCGTCCGATGAAAGTTTTATATAAGATTTAATCTTTAATGTCAAATTTAACATCAGCGGCAGTAATGTTGAGGGGGGGGGGGGGGGGGGGGGGGTGTTTTTGTGAATGGGAAAAAAAAAAAAAAAAAAAAAAAAAAAAAACGGATCATTTATCTTGGACATGCTATTTTATTATAAATTATATTTGCTCTCCAACAAACCTAAAATAAGTCAATAACCTCATGCTCAAATTGAGCATAAGAGAATCCAATCCTTATATAAATGTCATATGATTGCCTTGTCTTAAGCACATCGTTACCATATTGGTGTTGTCGCGCATGGAGCATCCAGGTGTCAAGCTAGGTTGTCCAGCATAATTTGTAGTGGTCTGCCGACTTTCACATGCCGATATGTATTTTATATATGCTGTGTTTGTTTTATAAATGTCTATAAACTGGTCAGAGATCACGATGGAACCTAACATGAACAAATCTTAATAAGCCATTCGTGAAAGAAAGACAATGAAGTATGGCTCATGCTAAATAGTAAAAGCTGTTAGGCGTGACCTCTACAAATATTGGTGTACCTAACTCTTGATCTGTTCACTTGTATTTGCAGCTCATATTGTGGTTGAGTTTTTTACATTTGTAACGAGCCACATGCTTTTACAGGTTTTAAACATGTATTGAAATTTATAATCTCATGTATGTTTTGTGTAAGACTTCCACACAGATGTTCCAAATACCAAGATTTTTTGGCATTTGATATGTAGCTATGAATGGTAGTTAGATATAAAGAAATTCAGATGCCCGCCCGCGTTGCGGCGGGGCTTTTTTTTCGCTATTTTTTTTTTTCGCTAAAGAATCGTTGAATAATATAGCATCCAAGCTAAGTCCCCCGATCGCCAACATGCCACACCAACCATGCACACGCCAAAAAAAAAAATGTAATTTTAGTTGGTGCGACCTATTTCCCAAATTCATAGCAATCATTTGCCAAAAAAAAAAAAAAAAAAAAAAAAAAAAAAAAACACCCAAAAGTGATATACCTTGCATTGCCCAGCGCCAACCTAGAAAACTCGATACATATCGGATTTGCCAAATTTATTGGATTATATTGAGTTTCAGAAAAATTTGAAGTTTATACTTGATTTTATTGGAAAAATGATTTCGTGAACAATGGCATAAGTTTCGTAATTTTTCAAGTCCGTTTGCTATGTCGAATGAGTCACGAATCGTTTTAACGGAAAGTTTAGCTAAATTGATAGTTCTAGTCCCTCCTTTCTATTTTCGGATCTCACCCTCACTATATGAATTTTCATTTGTAACCCTACAACTTTTATATTTAAACCATTTATATATATAATTATTTCATTTTCACTTTCATTCCTTTCTCATTTCTTTTCCTAACTCCGGCAAACCTCCATCATTTCCGGCGACCAATATTGCCGGAAAATTTTCCGGTGAATCATTTTCATAGCCGAATCGTTAGATCGGCTTATCCTTGTTCTTTCTGGAGCTCGTGAGCTCGCGACTCCCTCCGTAGCACTCTCACGCGCCACCCACCGCCACCACAATCAACACCGCCGCTACACCACCACCCCGCCACCCTTTTTCTCTCGGTAAAACATCTTAACGCGCCTTCCCCTTAACCCGTTTTTATTTTATTCGAAAATATATACAGAATTAAGTAGGAAAATGTGTTTGTTAATGAAGTTAGAACACTTTATTATTGAGTATGAAGTATAAATGAACAATGTTTTATAATATTTTTTGTTAAAGCATTTTCTTGAATCACATTTTTTTATAATTCAAAAGTTGTGTTTGGGCCATCTCCAATCAATGACTCATTTTATAGTCAGTAGTTATATTGGGCTTGGTATGTAACAATGTACTAAATGGGCTACTAACAGCCCAAGTTATATTAGTATTTTAAGAATTGTTTATTATATTTTGAGCATCAACCGCTTTAGTAGTATAAGAGAATGTAGGGCCTCAGATATGAAAGTTTCATACTTTGCCCTTGTGACTACTATAGAGTATGAATAATATATATCTTTCATTCTCATATTTGAAAGATGTATATTTTAACAAAACAATTACAATAATATCCAATATCTTTTTCTCACGCACCGTTTAGGTAAAGATTTTGTATAATTTTCTAGCATTATATGCACAAAATTTGTTGGAATTTGATTAATAGACCTAATACATAGGCCTAATCATGGATCTAATGCTTAAAATACTTGTACAGTACATGCACTGTACAAGTATTTTAAGCATTAGGTCCATGATTAGGCCCATGTATTAGGTCCCCCTATCAAGGTTCAAATTTGTTTATTTAACTTCTTAGACATATGTCGAAAGGTATATAGCTAGTGTTAGACAATGCATCAAATCGATGGACGTTGCTTGAAACAAAAGAAGTACAAACTCATCGCAACATAATCACTATAGATAAGGTAAAAGCTGAGTTGATCACTTTAGATATCGCATGCTGAGGTAGGATCAAATGAGAAATATAATTAAGATGAGAAGAATGAGAAGAAATTACAACTACAAATATTAGATGCACCCACAAAAATAGATGTATCTCTCTATTATTTCTCTTTCCTTATTTGAAATATGGGGCTACAATTTCTTCTCACTCTTCTCCTTGCAATAATTTTTCAGATCGATATTCATCACATGCTTTGTAAGTTGGCCAAAAATACACGTGAATTTCTCTCTATATCTTATCTCTCATTGCTTTTTTTTTTCCGCTCTTTCTGTCTACTTGACATGTATTGTATTTTCGATCAAATAAACTTTAGGCAATAAATGTTCATAAATGCATTTGAAAAAAAAAATATCAATTTTGTTCATGGTCAATTAAAATGCCGACTTCGTTCAAAAAAAAAATTTTAAAATGCCGACGCTAGAAGATAAACATATTTTTAGGTTGGTTTTCATCACATGGAGTAAAGAATATAGTATCATTTTCTGTCGACAATACCTAACATCTATTTTATTTCTTCTAATATCATATTATCGACCAAAAGTATCAAATTATATTTAAAAGAAGGCACTCAAGATTAAGAAAACACGCAATACATATTCTCTTTTAATTTCTTAATTAATTAATATTCGGTCATTTCCTTTCAAAGCATTAATCGAATCAAACATGGTCAAAAAGTCAATATAATATTCAAACATGTTAAATGTCCAGTGTTTTGGTCCATAATTCGTCCATGAACAATACACAAAGTCACAAAATAATCAACTTTTATAGAATAATACAGTAATATACCATAACCATTCTCATACCATATCACAGGTAAAACTAATACGAAGTACAAATATATAGTACATCTTTCATGGTAAGAAAGATGCAAAAAATGTTAGCGATACTATAGTTAATAAACCGGCAGCCATCCGTAAAAAAACGAACGTAACACGAAAGACCACCCTAATCGTCGTAACCAATATGCTTGATCCATCAATCGATCCTTTCGAAATTTATTGGACATGAGATTGTGCACCTAGTCCCAACCATGTCTTACTATCCTCTTGCTTTGGAGATTCTTGAACTTGGTATGGCGATCGAGCCGTGATTCTGCATAAATGTCACAATATAACAATTAGTACCTTGTAACTCAAATGGGTTCGATATTAATAATTAAAATTCGGTATTGGGGTGTTTGGGTTCGTTTATTAAGGACTTATTTGTTCGTTAAAAGTTTAACATGAACCAACTTACCAACTTGAGCTTATGGACTTAGATAAGACACAAGCTCAAGTTGGTAAGTTCATAAGCTGAAAATGAGTGGTGGAGGGGCATCGTGGGCACATGCACCTAGCGAAAAAAAATTGTAGAGTCACGATTTTTTAAAATATGTTGCTATTTTTGTAATTTGCCCCATAACAAACTGATTTGTAGCATAGTTTTTAAAAATTATCAAATTTTGCCCCCTCAGGCGTAACTTTTTGGCTCCGCCGCGGCAACACAAGCTTATTGGTTTTCTAAATTCAAATAAGCCCATAAGCCGCCTTTTCTATTTTCAATAAGCCCACAAGCTGGATAAATAAGCTAATCTAAAACACCATCTAAACTATATCAAATCACAATAAGCACATAAGATAAGCAGTTTATAACCAATTACCTATCTTTCCTCTTCTCCAAGAATCTAGCAAGTGAAGCTTTTCTAGCAATTGGAAGATCTAAAAAAACACACAAAAAACGTTTCCATTAGGCTTCAATTCAACCAATAATTTCACACCAAAAACACAAAAATAATTTTTTACTCACCAGAATTGGGAACAATAACATTCTTTGAACATTCTTCTATTTTAACAACAGGCTTCTTCTGTCCACTTTCAGCAATTTTCATAATTTCTTCAACTTTTTCAGGAGATAAGTCATTAAAGACAACAACTTGGCCATTATAAAATATAGTCATTGGCTGCTTGGCTGGTGGTTGCTGCATGGTGGCGCGTGGGGTTTCAGCCATTGGAAAAAGATTCATTGTTGGAGATGATGATGGTGTGAGCACCCTTCTGCCTATAAATACATTTAAACCATACAAAATTAGTAATCTTTATACAAAACCCATTATATATACCTATAAAAAATTATTTTCAATTTTGATTTTGACTACAAACTTATAAAAATGAAATCTTTATCAAAAACAAATAAAGTTTTCATTCTTAATTTTAAATAAAATTGTTTGTGCTAAAAACTTATAAAAAATTAATCTTTATCAAAAACCCATTACCAAAAACCAATAAAGTTTTCATTTTTGATCTTAAATAAATTTATTTTTACTAAAAATTTTAATGAAAACCAATAAAGTTTTCATTTTTAAGCTTTAATGGAAACTTATAATAAAAAAAAATCAATTAATCATTATACAAAACCCATAATAAAAAACCAATAAAGAATCCATTTTTAAGCCTTGATCAACTTATACCCAAACCCCATATCAAAAAAAAATTAAATATTTAATTCTAAATACTTAACCAATTTTGAGCAGATAAATAAATAAAATAAAAATT
>LBNU01036220.1:27592-70124 GCA_014162995.1 Artemisia annua | reverse complement strand
TATCAGAGCCAGGTTTGGATCGGCGGATGCAATGTCCGTAGAGCTTAGGCTATGACCTGTGAGTTTAGACCACTAAGTTTCCACTGTAGGCGCTCATAAGAAAACCTTAAATATCTGCCTTAAGATCTCCCCTTAGGAGCCTAATTTATTGACCGGTGAGGAATGGGTAGACTAGGACATCTATGCTTGTAGCACTTGCTTCCGCATTACTCTGATTCTTGCCTTTGCCTTTAAGTTAAGCCTTGTAAGGACTTGTACCCTGGAAGTTAGAAAATCTTGCAACCCATGTTTGATTTCCAAGTAAGTTGGAATACTCCGGACACTACATTGATACTTTACACCATTTAATTTTCACTTTCTGACTTTGATCTCCATCCCCGTTTTACTTGATAAACATTTCGATACCTTTCCGATGGTTCCGAAGATTATTCAACCATAATATGTTTGACACACTCTTTGAATTTCGTACATATGGTAGACACAATGTATGGGCCTCTATTATTAGGCTTTATACATAAACATTTTTGAACATACAATTAACATAAACACGAAAACACAATTGTTTATGGCCCTAATATGTTTTACAAACATTGTTTTCTAAAAAAATATTTATTTCAAAATAAATTTAACTAAAAAACAATACTAATTTATATTACTCTTAAGCATAACTATGTCTCTTTGGTTGTTTTCATCCAATAATTTGTTACATGCTTGGTAATCATAAGCATACATGTTTTGTTTATATTAATGTTAAAAGAAAGTTACATATTAAGTTCACACAATGTGTGAGCTTCTATTATTGGGCTTTATACATAAACATTTTTAAAAATACAATTAACAAAAACACCAACAGAGAATGGTTTAGGGCCTAATAATATGTTTTTCATCCATTGTTGTCTAAAAAATATGTATTTCAAAATAATTTTATATTCAAAAACAATATTGATTTTTATTAATCACATGCATATTAAATTAAAAAAGCTTGATAAATAGTCAAACTTCCTAAAAAATAAAATGTATATAATACCAAATCAAACCCATATATAAATTTTGATCCAATAAACGACAAAACAATAATTAAGTTTCAAAAAGTGATTTTGAAAATGAAATAAAATTCATCTTAATCTGGGCTAACAAAATAAAATCCATGACATTCAGTCATCATACATCCTTGTCGACGCTCATTGACACCATCTTCTTATTTGCCTGTTTGGTATTCTCGTGTTCTTCCTCTTCATTAGTTGATTCGTCAAACAAACTACGGTCTCTTTTTCTAGTCTGAGTATCTTCAGTTGAATGTGGAGCACAATTTGTAGCTCCATTAGTAATTGTGTCTTTTTCCTGTGTTCATTGATAACATAGTAAATAATGTATTCTTTTTGTAAACATGTAACAAACCTTATAAACCAACTAATTTGACTTTTAAATTACCTCATTAACAGCTATACTGTTGTTTGGCGATTCATCATTAACATCATTTGAGTCCTATACAAACAAATTAATATGTTATATTTATTGTAAAATATACATATTTATATACTAATTAATTAGGTAACTCATGATACTTCATTCATATTGGCAGATGACGAAGGACAATCATGACCAACATTTTGCATTCTAACATCTAAATTGCTTTCCTGCATAGTTTAATGTGAGTTAATCAAATACAATATTTTTGTTTTCAACAGTGGACATATAAGTAAAGAGATATGCAAAACGTTTTAACATTACCTCATCATCATCAATTGTTGTGTTTTTTAAAACGTTGTCATCTTCATCTTCATAGAACACTTCTTAAGAGTTTTGTGATTCATTATCCCCTTCTTCTAACTCATATTCATCATCTTCTAAATTTTCATCATCAATCTACATTATTTTTAAATGAAAATTAACTCCGTTATAAAATTTTAGATTCACAACTTATTTAAACAAATATAGTATATAAAAATTAATGTAGCATTGTCAAAATCAAACCTCATTATCCAAGAAGCCCATCTTGAAATAGCTAATTGTATCAACATCTTCAGTCACTTTTTCTGCACGGTATATGTGGCTATTATTGTTGTGGTTAAACTCGGAATAAAATATCTTGAAAAGATATTGTTTCCCAATAATCTGATTAAGTTCATCAGGGAAATATTGGTCGGTATCCATTCCATGTTCTTCCATGATCTCCCATGCTGTCAAATCTGTCATTTTATGAACATTGTTGTCGAAAATGACTACCTGTGCAGTTCCGCTCTCATCAACTATAGGGACAATTATTTTGAACCAACACATGAATTTGATGTTTTAAAAACACATAAAACCTTTTATTTACTATAATCTTTCTACATAAAAATTAATATGATTGATGTTCATATCTAGCAGCAACGGCGTATGTTTCTTCATGTTTTTTAAAGTACCATAATTGTTTCTTGTTCCTTGAACTTGATCATGTGTTAGATGAAATAGCAGTGACTCTACTATTGCATGCCTTGCAAGCTGTATAAGCCCACCCACTTTCATACTGTATGCTATGGACTCTAGCATAAACTGCGCAATATGTTTTCTGTATTTTTTAATAAAACATTTGTTAAGAATTGAAGGAATGTAGCGTAAAATTTAAAAAGGTAAAAACTACAAAACATAAGTGGTTACTTTCTTACCGGCTCTACGCTACGAATCGAACCAACCATTCTCTTTAAACAACCTTGCATAAATTCAGAAGGTGTAACAACACGCATATCTTGTGTGTACGATTGAATACGAAAGTCATTTGCTTCATACCCTTCTTGTGCTTCATAACTGAAATATGTAAATATTAACGTCACTTTTATGTTTATATAAAATTACATATATATAAATAAAATCAAATAAACAGTATTATAAAAAAGTACCTCTTTCGGAAGAAAATTAATTGAGGGATTTTCCTGTTAATATAGACCTTTGAACCAAATAGAGCATTATGTATTGCTGGTTTATTTGTTAAAAAAAATATAAAAAAATTAAACAACTACATACATTGTAATTCCAATTAATCAATTTAAATATATATTTTTAAAACTTACTATCCCAATATTTAACTTTTTCAAACATCAAAAGAATGTCTAAATGGCCAATTTCATCTAGCTTCTGATCGTATTCATCCCACATGTGTGCCCAATTGTCCCAAAAAGTACAGTCAAGCCTGTAAAATCTGTATAAAATTCACAAATATTATTATATGCATGTAAACTTCATTAATATATAAATATGTAAACGCATATTGCTTACTTTGCATCTTCAATAACGACAGTCCTTCGAACTTTTGGTCCTCTAGCGCTGTTTACAGTAACATTATTTCCAATAACAACCACTGTACCAATTACATCTACAAATAATTCATGATATTATCAAGTCAATATCAAAATCCTTTCAACTAATTTTGTGGAAAATATAAATGGTATAAACATACCAACACAATCATGTTCGTGATACTCATTGTTGGTGTCTAAAATGCTTGTAAACGGTTCATTTATGAAACCAACAATGTTATCGTATATTTGCTCTATTCTTGTTACTTGAGTTCCTTTATGAAACGAAATTTTCCACCTATTTGGCAGCAACGGTAGCCTTCCACTGTTTTCGGCCACACCAAAATCAGATAGGTTATAACCTTGACCCTCTTGGATAAGTGGTTCAAACTTAAACATTAATTCTTTCTTTATATAAATCTGTATTCGGTTTCCATGTGTTCCAAAAAATATTACAATTAAAAAACGTTAAACAGGGCATGTTAAAGAATATATATATCATATTCATTGTGAAATCCAACTTACATCTACATCCTGGAAAACACAATCCAAGCTGTAAGGATCATGTTCTTCATGGAGTTTGTGAGAATGCCACAGAGATATGCAACTTCCTTTAATAGCCATGTTATCGGACATTGGACTGAGATGATTGATGGCAGTAATTGTTTGGTCCTTCATCACAGTTGATGCTTGAAAACTTTGAGATGAAGGAGTATGTTTTGATGATGTCCTGACTAAATTGTAACTTTCACCTTTGTTGCTTTTTTTGGGTTGTTCATAATCTACTCTTTTCTGATTATGGCCTTTATTACCTACTATTATATAAGAAACAAAACTTCACTTAATGTTTTTAAATATAAACTATGTAATACATAAAACAAAAAATATAATCTACAAATTTTAAAATAACGGTAAAGTATATAGTTAATTCAAAGTCCTAAAATAACCTGGTAAACAACTTTCAAATCGACTATCAGCGTTCTCATCATATACATTGGCTTCATAAGAGGATGTCTGATAGCCAAAATTTATTTTTGAATTTGTTTTGCCTATTCATAAAACAGCAACATATCATAAATAAATAAGGCATATAAAAAACCCGATAAATAATTCTATTTTCAGTTGACTATACCTCTCAAACTATCACCAGATTTAAGAGAAGATGTCTGATATCCAAAATTCTCTTTAGTTTTTTTATTCCCTATTAATAAACAATTTAACAAATTATATATTACTAAAGAGTAGAGGAAAGATTATCATAATTATACTATTTTATAACATTGTTACCTCTAGTTGGAACCATATAAATCTTTGAACCAAATAGAGCATTATGTATTGCTGGTTTATCTGTTAAAAAAAATATAAAAAAATTAAACAACTACATACATTGTAATTCCAATTAATCAATTTAAATAGATATTTTTAAAACTTACTATCCCAATATTTAACTTTTTCAAACATCAAAAGAATGTCTAAATGGCCAATTTCATCTAGCTTCTGATCGTATTCATCCCACATGTGTGCCCAATTGTCCCAAAAAGTACAGTCAAGCCTGTAAAATCTGTATAAAATTCACAAATATTATTATATGCATGTAAACTTCATTAATATATAACTATATAAACGCATATTGCTTACTTTGCATCTTCAATAACGATAGACCTTCGAACTTTTGGTCCTCCAGCGCTGTTTACAGTAAAATTATTTCCAATAACAACCACTGTACCAATTACATCTACAAATAATTCATGATATTATCAAGTCAATATCAAAATCCTTTCAACTAATTTTGTGGAAAATATAAATGGTATAAACATACCAACACAATCATGTTCGTGATACTCATTGTTGGTGTCTAAAATGCTTGTAAACGGTTCATTTATGAAACCAACAATGTTATCGTATATTTGCTCTATTCTTGTTACTTGAGTTCCTTTATGAAGAACATAGCCTTCCACTGTTTTCGGCCACACCAAAATCAGATAGGTTATAACATTGACCCTCTTGGATAAGTGGTTCAAACTTAAACATTAATTCTTTCTTTATATAAATCTGTATTCGGTTTCCATGTGTTCCAAAAAATATTACAATTAAAAAACGTTAAACAAGGCATGTTAAAGAATATATATATCACATTCATTGTGAAATCCAACTTACATCTACATCCTGGAAAACACAATTCAAGCTGTAAGGATCATGTTCTTCATGGAGTTTGTGAGAATGCCACAGAGATATGCACCTTCCTTTAATAGCCATGTTATCGGACATTGGACTGAGATGATTGATGGCAGTAATTGTTTGGTCCTTCATCACAGTTGATGCTTGAAAACTTTGAGATGAAGGAGTATGTTTTGATGATGTCCTGACTAAATTGTAACTTTCACCTTTGTTGCTTTTTTTGGGTTGTTCATAATCTACTCTTTTCTGATTATGGCCTTTATTACCTACTATTATATAAGAAACAAAACTTCACTTAATGTTTTTAAATATAAACTATGTAATACATAAAACAAAAAATATAATCTACAAATTTTAAAATAACGGTAAAGTATATAGTTAATTCAAAGTCCTAAAATAACCTGGTAAACAACTTTCAAATCGACTATCAGCGTTCTCATCATATACATTGGCTTCATAAGAGGATGTCTGATAGCCAAAATTTATTTTTGAATTTGTTTTGCCTATTCATAAAACAGCAACATATCATAAATAAATAAGGCATATAAAAAACCCGATAAATAATTCTATTTTCAGTTGACTATACCTCTCAAACTATCACCAGATTTAAGAGAAGATGTCTGATATCCAAAATTCTCTTTAGTTTTTTTATTCCCTATTAATAAACAATTTAACAAATTATATATTACTAAAGAGTAGAGGAAAGATTATCATAATTATACTATTTTATAACATTGTTACCTCTAGTTGGAACCTTTGGATCTTTTCTCCTGTTTTGAATGTACGACATTCTTTCTGATTCTATAATTCACATTAATGACCATAACAAAATATACCAATAAACACTTAATGACATACATATGGTAAATGATATAAAATATTTTATTCACTTGACGACATACAATATAAAAAATATACCTTTTTGTAATCCTCCTAAATTCAAAGAATGAGACCTAGAATTTGATGCACGAGTATCACTTTCAAACATGAATGCATATATCAATTTAAATCCATAATCAGATTATATATTCCAAACCATTATATTAAAAATAAAGAGCAAAAAATAAACAACTGATAAATTACCTTCACAACTTTCTTTCTCGGCCGGTTTAGATATTTTCATTGTTGCACAATCTGATTTTTTAGGTATACTTCTTCCTATAAATAAATTGTAATATTAATAAACAAACATTTAACAAAAATACATCTTGTGAAACCTATTGGATTCAAATTATGATTCTTAGAACTTCTTCCCGGTGTATCACATTCAATCATGAAACCTTTACTCAATGTGGTTTTACTAAAACTACTTGTTATACCACCTGAATTATTATTACTCCTAAGCACAGGTCTTTCTCTTATGTAGTTTTCATTCAATTGTTGTTTTGATACTGTATAACAATAAAAATATATGATATCCTTAACTGAATGTTAAACTAAACATATAACTAAACTTCAAACAATGAAAAACAAATCAATATCACTTATATTACCTGATACATCTAAAACACTTTCTTTTGCATGTTGGTTATCTAAAAAAATCTAAAAAATAAATAAATAAAAATAAAAATAAAAATAAAATAAACACATGAAACATATACTTCATGTTATATCTAATTTTTTCAAACTGAAAAATTAATTTTAAAATAATTTTTTTTAAAAAACAGAACAAAATCAAAAACTAAACCTGTAGAGTTTGTCACAATATCGTTGTTTGCGTGGTCACTTGCTTCTTTAAAAAAACATAATATAACATTGTTCATACTTTAAAAATTGCAACTGTTATTTAAAAAAACATCATAATAATGTTGATTAATAGATAATCAATAAATTACCTGCAGAATCAACATTACTTTTGTTTGTAACCTTGTTAGTGATTCCTAAAAAGTATATTTAACATAAGATAAGCATACAACATGGTCAACAATAATAATAATAATGAATAATATATTTGTTAATAATAAAAACAGCACCAGATAAATCCATAGTCGAGCTTTGGCTTTTAGTTTTCCTTGTTGCTATAAAAACATCAACATTAAAAGTATACATAATGTTATTAGAATCAATTACTAAAGTTAGCTATGATAAGCTTGTTAATAATATATATACTTGGTTTGCGAACTCTAGAAACTGTTTCAGCACCTTCAGATGTCTTCCTAGTGTTGGATCTTGAAATCCTCAGCGACTGTCTTTGTGGCTGCATGGTTGAATATTATCTAATGAACTAACGATAGTTTATGAATACATTCGGTTCCTATAATACGCTTTATATAGTGAAAAATTAGGGCTACAGAATAAAGATTTAGTTGATATTGACCAAAGATATATCATAATAATTTCTGTACTTATCATACAACTTACTTAAGATAACTACAATATTTACCTTTTAAAATAAAAATAACCATGCAAATGATTATTAAAACAAAATACACGAATCTTAATTATATTATTATGTTGAAATAATGTAAACATAAAAAATCGATGGTTCAATGGTAAACATTAAATATAACATACATTAGGTCTTGAGTTCGAATCCATATACATGCTTTTTGTAAATAATTAACACATACGAAATTTAATGGCATATAATTCTAGGCTAAACAAAACATGCAACATACAGGAGGTCTTGAGTTCGAATCCAAGCACATATTTTTTGATTAAAATTAAAAATTCGAAATTTCAAAAATAATTACGATGACATGGCACACACTACTGATGACATGGCTCTAAAAAAGTGATGACTGGGCATTGACCATGATTATTTGGCATTAAATGGTCAAACGCCTCCTGTTATATAATACTAGCTTATAGACCCGTGGTAACCCACGGGTTTTTAGATGAGATCGTGCAAAAAAAAATTAGTGTGTGTAAGAAAAGTAAAGGAAAAACCACAAAATAAACAGGATGAATCATTGAAAGGAATATCAACTAATAAGTCAATGATAATATATAGTAGAATGCTTGTAACTAAAAATGTAATAAACGGCCATGCACGCGTGCTCCAATCTTGATAATGTAGATGAAAAGCAAATCTTGACAGCCTTGGTAAGGCAATGAGCATTTGTTGATAACCTAATAAGTATAAGAAGAAAGTGTAAGTAAAATATTTTGTGTGATTGATAACATATGTAAAATCAAGAAAACGCCATAAATCACATCATATTCTAGTAGTTTTTGATAATATAGACCGTAAAGAACCTCTTTGTATAGTACATTTCTAGTAGTTTTTGATAAATTACCATCCGGATCCGAAATAACAACCTTCAAACCCTTTTTGCTTTTGACGCGTGAAAGAGCCACGTATAACTGTCCAGGTGTGAAAACACTTAAGTAGTTTATGTTTCAAATTACAATAATACGTGAGATATGTCAAACACTTAAGTAGTTCATGTATCAAATTACAATAATATGTAAGATATGATCAGTAAAAACTGCATTACTTAATATCAACATATTGAATAGATATTACAACGAATGAAGTCACATTTATCATGAGATTTGGGTAATGTGGTTATTACTTCCGTTATTAACTTATTACAGTATAATACTCTAAGCAAACTTCTTTTAAATTAAAAATACATAAGAACTAATATAGCTTTAAACATCATTTTTTTACTAATATACAAAACAGTAAATAAACCTTAAAAAACACAATTTTTTTTCAAAACAAAATATAACTACTGCATGTTCGTTATTTAATTTAACAGCGTTTCATTTTGATGACTTTGTTCCTACTCATCACCATTATATTTTCATGAGAAAATAGACATGCGTCACTAAAGCTGCAAAAATAAGCTAATCCCAACACCACCTAACAAAACGTGATAATTTAACACAATGTGGCAAATTCTATCTCCCTAATACTCAAAACTGTTAGCTTCATACCAGAAACTAATTAATCATATCAAACACACGCTTGCAACTAAACTTTTATTGTGCCACCCTCAGTATGAGCCTATTTCGAAATAAATGATTCATCCTGTTTACTTTGTAAATTAAATCAACTACCTAATGAATTCAACCCACGACCCGTGGGTTACACACGCTTGTAACAGTAGACTTTATTGAACATTCTATGAGCCTATTTCGTAAATTAATTCAACTACCTAATGAATCCAAACAAAAACCAAGAAAAGCGATTCGAAATCTTTAAGCGAGGACCAAACCAAATTTATGGATGGTACCGGATTGGTCTAGCCGGCCCACTTCATTGTATTAAGGATATCAGTCCAGACTAATTTGTGCACAACAAAAGAAGGGCCAGGGGTAAGGATAAGGGATGTGGAACTTTATATGCAACTACAACCGTCACTTCTTCTAAAGTTTTACCAAGATGACAGTTGATCGGAGATAGCCTGGGCCGGATCTTTTTGGTTAGCAGGTTTGGACCTAATAACTCACATAAAAGCTGATCCTTGTCAATATAAATAAAAGATATCCATGTCCAAAGAGAGATACATGGGAAGACTATTGGTGCTAGTATTTTACCCGTTAGAGATAAAACTTAACCCAAATCGACCCATTTCTATGTAATCGGGGTCAAGATGTTCCCTCTGAGTTCTACATTTATTGACAACTTAATTACTGGCGTGTGCCAAAATGTAAGATTTATTCCCCATTCCCATAAAAGTTGCAACTTTTTCGTTTTGAAAACTCTCATAAATATTGCCAAAAAACTAAGTTTACACCTTCTAATAAATGCCCTCTAATTAAACAACTCATATAAAAGATCAAGAGCATCATAGCATGCTTTGCGGCCCATTAAGTATTAGAAAAAGCATATAACAAAATCACCTTTTCAAGTTTCTCTTGTTGCAAAAGTCTTCTTAACCTTGAAGTTAATATCCTCCTAAAGTTTGGGGCTACCTCATTCATTTGCTGCATAACAGAAAGATAACATTACTATCAATATTTGAATAAGATTACCTAAATTTGAACATTACTATCAGTTACAATTTTTTGTAGAGATGCCTTCGAAGAATATTTGACCAGGTAGGAAAGTGAAAAATCACATGATGAAATCATGACTATAAGAGAAAAAGGGAACTTACTGTTTTTCTGATTTATTTTCTTGGACTTGCGAGATTAAGTCATAGGTAAAAGAATTCCATACATGGAACTGATTAGCTTTACGTCTAACTTAACATGCTACAATAGTTACAGTAAAGTGGTATTGATCTTCTAATCTTGGGTCGATAATTAGTAACAATTCTGTCCACTTTACTGTAACTGCTACACACAATAACTGATCTCATGGAGTATTGATCTAGTCTTGGGCCGATGATTAGTAACAATTTTTTTCTTGTCTTTTAGTTTGGGTAGAGCGCACTCCACCAAATTTTTATCATGTTGATGGTCTGGTCTTGGCGGCCGACCTCCTTCCTGTTAATAACTCTAAAAGAACAACCCCGAAGCTTTAAACATCACAAGTGCGGTAAGATGTCCTGTTTGGCATACCAGAATCATGTGTCAGGTTTATAATAGACTTGATCTTAAGAATAGGTAGATTTCAGATTTGTTCTATATCAAACGGGTCAAATCAAAAGTTATAACTAAAATGGGAACAGTGAGCGTTGTCTAAGATCTATTGGTTAGAGCATACAACCTTTTTAATGCTTAAACTGAAAGATGTAGGATATTGTCTATATTTTTTTATTTGTAATCATAATTAACAAATAAGTTAGTCATGCAAGTAATATACTTGAAAAAATAGACTGCCCATTTTGCCATTTCTACCATTGCATTAGCATATTGATCGACCCAATCCAAGCTTCTTTAGAGAATGACATAAAAGAGGAGGGAGGAGTTCTAGGATTAGATTCACTTGTACAGTATTAGAGTGCTTGTTTTGCCACCAAGTATCTTAAAGAAACCTGTGTAGATATATGTTTCTTTCATAGTAAAATTGATAAATACCTTTGCAAAATCACCAAGCCAACACATGGTACCTCATGCAGCTTAAATATCTCCCCAACAGCCTCTAAACAAAAGAAATATGACCCTTTTCTTTTAGTCTTCTTTTGATTTGCTCTCGTGCCCCAACAAATATAACGCCATAAACTTTTGTTATGATTCCTGTTTGTTTGACCAGTTTTATGTTCACCTGAAGAGAATGATTATATTCATGTTTTGATGTATTTTTGTAAAACTTTTGTGAAAGACATTTGTTAAAGCATAAAACAAACCTGGCCGACCAGGAGCTTGGCGAGTATAGTGTTTGGATAAGTTGTTGGATATTTCTCACTGTCCCTCTGAATGATCTCATGAACCCTAACAAACCGAGATAGATATAAAAAAAATAAGCTTAAGAAAACTTAAAATAATAATAAAAAATGTATACATAAATACTATGAAAATGATCTTTGCGCTTACACAAAAGTTTGTTAAAGCAACTAAGTTCACTGCAGCGACTTCCAACCGTAAGAAAACAAAAAACATTTTGAGAAACAGGCGCTTACACAAAACTTAATTGATAAGAATGACAACTATCTCATAAGTATTGGAAGAAACGATAACTACACAATGCAACTTACCGCGTCTCATCCCAAACAGGCGCTTACACAATGCAAATTAATTAAAAAAAAGACACCAACAACTGCAAAAGGCACACGTGCTGGACTTAGCATATGACCGAGAATGTTAAAGACGGTTTTCACTTTGAGTTGCTTCCTCACAGGTCTAACAATTTGCATAGCATGATGGTAGACAGAAGACATCATAAAACCAATTCCTGCCTTGTTCACGCACCTTTTAACACCCTAAGCCAATAAATAACAAATTAAAGGAAATTTATCCTTTATTCTAAAGTAGTAAAGTCATATTCTTTAGGAATGTTACATAGCATAGCTATTATTTAAAACATAAAGTTATTAAAAACGAAGAAAATCTACAAACCTCAGGGTCTAACTCAATTGCAATGCCTAATTCTTCTAATACGTCCGCACTTCCACATGCAGACGAGCTTGACCTATTTCCTTGTTGCACCACATAATCTGGATCACTATAACCCAAAAAAAAAATTATATATATAGAAGATGGTTTTGAAAATAATTGAAAATTGGAAAGAAAATGATCTTTGCAACTCTTGCTCCACATGCTACTGCTAATATGGATGACCCTGTTGAGATATTTACAGTGTTGGCACCGTCACCACCTGTTCCAACTATATCCACTGCATCACCCAAACCTTCTACCTTTTAACAACGTTTGATCATTGCTCTTGCCAATACCACCACCTGCAACAAAGTTCATAAAAATTGGTCCATTTCATAAGGTTGGTGAATGGACAGACCCATGTGGGATCCGGGATATCATATAAAATTAGTATTATCAGATTGCATTCCTAAAACCTATTGTGCTAGATCATACCCTGGTTGAGAAACATAATATTTAAAACCACAATCCAATATTGATTATACTTTTGCATCTACGGTGGATTTGTTCTTAGTTTTAGCGAGTCCCTTACTTAAATATTGAGTATAGTTGACCACTTAAAAAGCTTCAACATATATCTAACAATATTAAAAAAATACCAGTATAGCAAAATCTAATGTTGATGTTTATCAAGCACATCAAGCATTTCATCAAACATGTCATGTGCAAAATAAGTTAAAGACATACGTGCTAGGTATAAAAAAACCTGATACACAAAATTAAATAGTAGTAAATAAAAAACATAACATAAATCATAAAAAATATAAAAGTATGATATACGAAAGAGATTCAAGTAAGGAACTCATCAACATGATTTTACCCAATTTTTTTTAGAGTTTTGATAAAACACAATTAAATTGAAGATAATCAAAGGAAAACATAAAAGAAACCAAATAACAAAAAAATACTTACAAATTATGCAACGTGTATGATTAAGATCTAAACCCACAATAGAATTTCACTGGTATCAAGATCAAACACAACTTTATGGTATGGCCAGCCGATCGAGTCTAGTTGTTAGGGTTGATGATAATGACTGAATCAAAATTATAAAAAAAAAAAAAAAAAAAAAACGCGTTTGCTGAAGAAAGTCCAAGATAGGATTTGATTAGATGATTTTGATATGAAACTGAATTAGGCGTGTTGGAGGAGATTTGAATGCGAAGTGAAAACTGATAATGATAAATGCCATCAATACTTTACAAAAATAAGTCATATTGTGGTGAATTCTTTGAATCGCCATTTAATTGTCTTGTAACAGGCGATATATTGTTTGAATCACCCAGGAGCGTATGTGAGAAAGAGGATTGCAGTAGGATGTTGTACCTTAGAGCTAAATATGGAATATACACGTCAGAATATTAATTGGCTTTTTAATGCTCGAAGCTTAGGAGGGTGGTACAAAACTCCATTTTATTAGATAACATAGATATATATATATATATATATATATATATATATATATATATATATATATATATATATATATATATATATATATATATATATATATATATATATATATATATATATATATATATATATCTTTACTCCCTTATAAAGCATGCATATTCCCTCCCTAACTCCCAAGCTTATCCCGAACCTATAATTAAGATTCAAACAACCGAGCCTAAAATATGCATCTTCCTTACCTGACTCCCAAGCTTACCCGAACCTATAATTAAGATTCAACAAACCAAGCCAGAAACCATATAAAAGCCCACACAACCTAACAAATTGGCTAACCTAAAATTTTATTACTCTCATTTTTACTTTCTTCTCTAAAAATACACACTCCTCTCAATTTAGTTCTTTCTCTCTCACAAAAAAGAACCCATAAACCCTCATCACCAGAGAACGCCACCGCCAACGACACCCGCCACTGACTTATCCCTCAACTATGGATGCGCCACTACAAAACCTCGCCCACTGAGACAAACCCACACAGAAACCTCCATATCACAAAGGGTTTTTTCAACTTTTGAGGTTTTTATGAGTTTTATTATAGATCGATATATATTAAACAAGTTTTGAAGTTTTATTTATAGATCTATTGATTATATTTGTAGATCTGAGTTTTGCTAACAATTTTGCATATATTTTTTTAGCCGCCACCTTGGCACCTTGCCGTCGCGGTCATTGCTAGAGTCGCCGCCGGAAGTTGTTGCTGCCACCACGTGAACTGCTGGTGTCACCGGAGAATGTATCCTTTCCTTTTTAAAGTTTGTTGTTGATATTTGTAATAAAGTTTGTTCTGTAAGATTTTTTACAAAGTTTATGTAAAGTCTATTATAAAATATAAATTGTTACAAGGTTTTTTTAGGGTAAAGTCCATAAATTAGCAAAGTACTTTCCCTACTTTACAAAGTTAGGTAACAAACTTTTTTTATTACCAATTTAGTCATTTAAACCCGCAATTTTTTTACGATATAGTAAACATGTTCACAGGCTACCTGGTAAACTGGTAACCAAGCTTATTTGGCATTTTATTTTTATTTTTTATGATTAGGTGTTAGCTTATGTGGCATATTTATGCTTATGTCATCACCACTACATGTTCTCCGGCAACCACCATCTTCTCCGGCAATCTTCATATTTTCCAGCTAATTCAAATTTCTCACAAACACTACAAATACATCAATTTTCCGGCGAGCTCAAGTGTGATTTGATGAATCCAAAAAATTGTCACACGAATAGAAATACAAATGGTAAATAATAGACTTGATTACTAATTAAATTATATACTATAAAACTATTGGATCAGACAACAATAGAAATGCATTTATTCATCTCCTCACTAACTCACAAAGATCCTTTCACTAATTCACAGTCACACTAACTTGTAACCATTCAGATCTAATCAATTGTCAATCTGGGTATTTATAGATCTGGGTTTTCGAATCTAACCCATTTGTCAATCTTTAATCCTATATGTATTAATTGCTCAAGCAAAAAACAAGTTTGGTTGTTCATTTTTTTTCCAGTTGTGAGACTTATTTGAATCTTTCTTGAAATCCCTAGCAACTGATCTTTTTTAAGAAAATAATACAACAATTTTGACACTTTTTATTCAACCAAGAACACAAATGAAAAGAAATAAAGAAGGAAAAGAGGGGTCGGTAGTGTTGATGACGTTGTTGTCCGGCGATGTTGGCATCAGCAGCGGCGGCACTGGAGAAGGTGGGTAGATGAAGAAAGGGAGTTTATGATTAGGGTTTGGTGTTGGTATTGATTATGTATGTTGAGAATAAGAAAAGTATGTAGATGAATGGATTATTCTTATTTTTTCAAGTCTCTGTTTGTGATGATGTTTGGGTTTTAAAGGAGGAAAATTGAAGATGAAGATGAGTTTTAATGTGTGGGGGAAGAAGACAAAGGGCGAATTAGTCATTTAACTACGAGTATAATAATTTTTTTTATATGAAAAATAATCTGAATAATATGTGGAAATAAAAAAATAATTATTTATCTACATGGAAAATCAAGAGGTCATATTTACTATATTGTCAAAAATTAGCCGGTTTCAATGACTAAATTGGTAATAAAAAAAGTTCGTTACCTAACTTTATAAAGTAGGGAAAGTACGTTGCTAATTTATGGACTTTACCCTTTTTTTTATGAAGTTTATGTAATTTGAAATAAGTTTGTGCCTTTATTTATTTAAATTCACTTGTGTATTTTGTTGATTTATGTTAATATGGTTTTTTTGTTTGGTTTGTATTTGTATCCTTTTTCTCCACCCTTTTTCATATCTTTTTTTGTCTTTCTTTTTTGGTTCGTTTAATTTTTCTCATGTTGCTGAACATTCTCTTGATAGTTTGAGCCAAAGAAGTTTTCATTTTTCCTTCTTTTTTTGTCCGTATTTATTTTCTATTTAGTATATGGGTTTTGAACTAATTTTTTAAAACTGTATATATATACATGTTTCACTATTTCATTATTTCACTATTTTTTTTGCAAAGGTATGTGCATAAACACTGATAATTTGATTTTTTGCTTGGTTTTTGAAAATATCAATTGCTTGTGTTATGTCGGATTGTCTAAACTCTAAACATTTTTGNACTAGCTTCCAGGCCCGGCCGATGGCCGGATAGTTTTAAGAAACTTTTTAAAGAAAATAAAGATAGTACAAATGCTTTTATAATATATTAACAATGTAGATTGAAACAAACTTTGTGCTTGTATATCATTTAGTACTATGTTAATTGCATATAATATAAAATTTTGGCGTAATGTTGCATAACTATTCATAATCAAAATTTATACTTAGAACGTTTATTATACTATCGGATCCCATTACTTTATAGTAACTTTAAAAAAATAACAACCATGGCTTGAAAAAATGCAAACAGCCAAATTATTATAAGACGTTTATAATAGACAATACTTAAACGTACGAAAGACAACCAAAGTTTTGATAATAAAAATTAAAACAACATCAAACATAAAGAAACTTATTCTTCATCGCGACTAATGTTGAATTGATGGAAAAAATCATATGCTACTTTGTATCCTTCTGCACTGAATTCATTGATTAGTTCATCAACCTCTGACATCATGTGATAACAATCGCACTTAAACCTCTTATTCACCTTTTGCCAAGCACCGTTATAGAAAAGGTAACTTCAAGGCCCGCCCGATGGGCGGCTAGCTCTAAGAATTCTTTAAAAGATAAAAGACTCAAATTTCAATAAATTTGAATAAGTAGATGTTTATAGCTAATGATAATACTTAATTAGATGAAATAATACTTGATATGATGAAAGAGACTTGCTATAATATAGATGTTATTAATTAGACGTCACTAATACAAAGAGTATTGCAACACATTTGGCTTCTGCATGTAATATACATGTCTTCGACACATGCAATACATCTACAAAGATTTAACATGATTACAACGTTTAGGATATAAAACCGTTTTTTTTAAGCAAGTATAACTTCACCTAAAAGATGTATGTCTAGAATCCCCGCAGTAGTCTTCTTTAAGATGAGAATCATACATGGGTTCAATATTGGTACAAAATATTTGAGCAATGACATGCAAGAATAACTTGATGTTGAGCTGGCCGCAAGATACCTATTCCTTCTTGTGGTTGACTTATCACTTGGTCTTCCTGTTTCAAACAGAAGAACACAAATGAATTACAAAATGATATTATTACATTATAACATAAGTAATTAATGTCTTTCTTAATTGCTTCTAAAATGGTATTATTTCTATACATATAGATATCCACTAAGCAACAAATATCACAGTGTGATTAGGATTGCATCAATATACCATGGTAACAGTGGGACCGGTCGTGCAGGACGCTAGCGGTTATCAATATAAATATGAAATATGCAGATAACCATTTTTAATACGCAATCCAAAACACCTATTAGCATATTAATAAAGTGAAATCACTATCAAAACATTTTTCTTGAAATAAATCATGATTGAAGATGAGTCTTTTCTTAATAAAAACCGTAATTTAGACATGAAAACTTATAAAAAAACAGAGAAGATTAGTGCATACCATATTTTTGGTAGCTTGTGGTTGAAATGAAAAATTAGAATACTTTCTTTCTTCAACCTTATAATCCAAACTTGAAAAGCTTCTGGTTGTTGAGGATGGAACAATCTACAAAAACCAAACAAACAAAAACAACCCATTAATATTCAAGACCCACAAATATAAACCATAAACCAAAACTTTATAAATAAAAAAATTCCATTTATTATTCAAGAGTTTATAAACAAAAACAAAACCCATTAGATGATATTCAAGACCCGGTCATACCTCTTATGAAAGACTTCACACTACTCTCTCTAGTCAAAGATTTTGGGCACAATGAACGTGACAGAATTATCAAACTTGGTCCGGGCTCGGATGCTGAATCCTGCATAAATTATACACTCCGCTAACGGTTTTCAATGTTGAACATTATTTTATAAACAAATGGCCACATTGAATAAACAATATCATTGTTACAGCCTGTAACTTACAGGACACTTCTGAGTTTTTTTCATTTTCTGAAATTGGGGATTTGCTTGTCATCAAACTTGTTTTAATAAGAAACATCTCTGAAACATTAGACCAATAAGTCTAGTGTTTAAATTATTTTATTTTAATGAAGTAACTACATTTAAGATGTTTGAATAAGCTTATGCTGGTAAAATGGACCAGAATGGACATCACTGACTAAGCTTATAAGCTTATCCAAAAACTACAACGGACATATTCTTCACAAATAAGCTGATAAGCCTAAAAAAATAAGTGGTTTATTGGTTATAGCAATCGAAACATACTTTCGGGTGAATGAATAATTTACCTTGTAATTTATAAATAGCCACTGTCAACAAAAAGGTCCATCAAGGCCCGACTGTAATTGGAAACAAAATACAGTTGTCAACTAAGAATCAGGGTCAGAGCAGTGTGAGCAATGGTCAGGGTCAGGACAACTATAAGACCAGGGAACGCCAGCTCAACAACCATTATGAGTAGTACCTTAAGCCCTTTGCTTTGGTGCAGAGTAAAATAAAAAGAGGAATCAAGTATATTGTCTCAATGTAAAATGTGTGCAAAAGAACCATATACAACCCCCTCCTAATCAGAATACTCGTTTTTCCACTTCCATTGAATTAATAAAACAATCTAGCATCATCATGTCAGGTATGAACTTAAATAATTTGACACGTGGCAAACCATGAAAACTAATGAGCATTTGTACCTTATGCAATAAGTTAGAAATAATCCAATAAGTTATCTCTATATATCATCTGTATCTTATGCATTTTATTAGACAGTTATTGAACTCGAATTCAAGTTACTGATAGGAAATGAAGTTCCAAGAAATGAATATAATTTTGACAGAAAAATGAGCATCCAAACACCTTGTTTTGACACCAATCGACAACCAAACACTCCATGTTTTTAAAATCCCATACAAATGGTTCATGCATGATGAAAATGCAAAAACAAACTCTTTACCACAATGTTGGTAAGAAGATTACCTGATCTACTTTTTTTTCTGTCTCCCTCAATGCATGTTGCCCAGTGAGCTTGTTCACACCAACCTGTAAAAAGAATATAGATGTTGATGATACCACAATACCAACATTAGATGCGTAATATAGCATATAACTTTTTGTTAATCAATAACCAATCATTTATAAACCACCCAAATATACCATATGAATCCATTACCTCTTTTATAATATGAATCCATTAATCTTTTACCATTGCACCTCATCATCATCTTCTTCTCCTACCTTCAAAATCAGAAAATAGTTTCTTCACACCACCGCGTCCTGCATCAAAGATAGAAAACCATATATTAAAAGATTTAATCTTTCTTAAGCGGTCAATTTGGTCCTAATCACAACCTCCTAAAACTTCTGTAATTGGTCAAATGGGCCTCTTAACTTTACATGATTATTTGAGACAAATAATACACAAACAGTTTCACCTAAGCTCTCACTCTCATTTATTGAGATTTTAAGACGCAACAAAAGTCAAGCCTAAGACCATGTGTGTCGCTTTAGAATCTGAAATGCACAATGCTTTTAAATACATCAGCAATCAAACCCTTTAAATCATATAAATACATCCGCAATCAAACCTTTTAAATCATTTAAACAGTTTGCTTGCCAGTACGTACCGTTTTGAATGACAAATTTCTGATTCTCTAAGTATGCTTGTGGGCCGACCACAATGAAAGGCTGATTAAGAAAAAAATATAAATAAAAATCATTAGGAGTGAAAT
Organism: Artemisia annua; assembly: GCA_014162995.1. Classification (NCBI taxonomy): domain Eukaryota; kingdom Viridiplantae; phylum Streptophyta; class Magnoliopsida; order Asterales; family Asteraceae; genus Artemisia; species Artemisia annua. Next base: position 49,986 of record LBNU01036220.1, on the reverse strand, counting down.
CATTTGGAAGTTACCTCAAATACAAAACGATAGTTGCCAACATTAATAGGCCTGACTAACAAACTTTCAAGAACTTGGTCGTAGGTATCATTCTCAGTAGATCCGACGTATGTCAGTTTCAATTCAAATCTGAAAGGCCAAGAATGAGCACATAAGAAAGAAACTATTGGACATAAATGGCAGAAATATGATTTATAACCAACGGTGACAGAACAAAAAAGAAAGATATAACTTGCAAAACTACATGACGGAAATTGGTCAAAGTAATCAGTTACGATTTGACTGACCTTGCTTTGCATTAGGAAGACGTCCTTCATTAGGCGACTAATTTGAATCCTGGTTTAGAATAAAAAATATATAATAATAAGTAGTTATTAGAGAATTCATAAGAAAATGATCTACAAATTGTTACATTATACCTTCCTCCCCGGTGCAAGTCAATAGTCAAACCTCTGGTCAGTTAAACGACAATCAATTTATTTATTATCGAAACTTATGTCGAAAGAATTATTGTAAAAAAAATCCGTGGGAATCAAAACTAAATATAAAAACCACCTAATAATACTAAAAATTTTAAGGATAAAAATCAATTTTGATTTACACATAAAAAACAAAATCAAAATAAACCACCTATTGTAGATTTCCAATTGAGATGACACAAAAGTCAAATTATTATTATGAGATGTTCGATTTTTTTATTCATGATGCGGCTACATATAGGGTTAGGTGAAGGAGAAGTAAATAGTGATTAATTTTTGTGACTTAGGAGGCGGCAGTTAGGGAGGAATAAATCATTTTTTTTAACCTAATTATCATTATTAACACCCTAATTAGTTGGGGCATTTAATAGGAATAAGATTACTATAATACCCTTTGTACCTTACAAATATTGATCAAATCTTTTAACTAATTACATTAATGGCACAATCCGTGTAGCCATTGATCAAACAACCTAACGGTGTACATTTTCTGTGTATCAATAATCCAAACTCATGTATCAGTTGGTTATTAGGTTCTAAAATGTTAATTTGTATTAATATATTTTTTTTATGTATTATTGGTAAAATAGTTATTTATAAATGTTTTTAGTGGTTGTTTAGACTAGTTCTCATTTTAACAACTTGATAAGGATGTAAAACATACCTTTTTAAGGGGTCATTTAGTCCCTAAACTAGTATGTATTTGATAAATTATTGCCATAAATCGTTTCTTTAAACCTTAAAAATTCTCTAAAACACTAAAAATTTAATCGTTTTGACCCATTCTTTTTGCAAAAACCTTTATACTAACTCTATAAAATGTTCAAAAGAAAAAAAAAAATCTATAAATCTCGAAAACAACAACTTTGCTGATCAAACACATAAAAATCGAAGATTTGAAAGCAAAAGTCACGTGTTACCAAGATATACCATTTTCGGTTCCAACTTCAATCAAAAACGTGTTTTTAAACAAAAGACGCTCCTAAATCGATGTTTGGCGAATGATACCAATTGTAGGTTCGCTATTGATTGATTACCACTGGAGCATTAGTCCAATGGGTAGAACTTTCGTGCTTGAGTCAATAGAACCGGGTTCGAGTCCCATCCTTGCACATTTGCTTCAGACAGGTACCCGCCTCTGCAAAACCTATGGGCACACTAGCTATTGGTATTTGTCTACGTTTTTTCTTAAGGTTAGTAAACATATTCTTAAGGTTAGCATGCAATATGTACTATAATAATGAACATTAGTAAACATAATAGTTCGCCTTCTAAGACAAGCTATATCATCATAAAAAGAACAATAATGTTAGTAAGCATAAACTCAGGGGCGGATTTACCTTATAGACAGGGCATGCACGTGCATACCCGTGCATACCCTGTGAAAATTTATAGCAGTGTATTTTTGTTTGTTTTTTTTTTCAATAGTTACTACAAAATACACTAAAAATTTGAGAGTGCACACCCTTCAAAATGTAGGATAATTATGGATGCATACCCAAATCAATCTTACCAATGTTAAGTTGTGAAGGAAAATGGAAGAAACTCTCCTGAAAATCTGAATAAGTTAGCGTTGGTGGCTCTTTAGTGAAGAAGGCTCTTCTATGAAGAAGATGATATTAGGTCAACTGGTCAACAGATTTTGTAGTTTTAGTGGGCCAGTTGTGATGTTTAGTATTTAGGCTTATCATTTTTCCTTCTCTAAGGCCCAACCCATTTATATTGCCAAGTGTTTTAGATCAGGTTCAGAATTTCTACTACATATGAAATCAAGTTTTTATTTTCTCCTATTATTTAGATTATGTTTAAATGTTTAATCCAGGTTCATTATAATTTAAAATTAGGAATTTAATGCTAGTACCCATTTAGATAGTAATTTCAATGCCTCTTTTTTTTCAATGTCTTGTGTGATGAGTATACATTATCGATTGGGATGTTGACTCAAAAGTATAATTTTTTATATGTTAACAACATGTATATTTTACGGCATAGTTAAGAATTATCAAAACTTTGAGTGTTTTTACTTTTTAGGCTTAAATAACCCAAACTCGATAAAATAAATCAATTCTTTGATAAATTTGATAAAAAAATAAAAATCTAGTTCAACCGGAAAACCCGACCTGAAAAACCTAGCCCGAATTCCAGACCCGAAAGATCAAAATTTCTAATAGTTTAATTTGTATTTATGCACACCCTGTCTCGGATTCCTAGATCCGCCACTGCATAAACTGTAAGCATAAACAATAATGTTAATAACATAAAGGCGAACTACTAAGTTTTTCTACGATATATAGCTTGTTTTTTAAATCATCTTCTTAAGGTTAGTAAGCTTAAACTGTATGAATATATGTATGACTTTTATTAATCGCCTTCTGTTTTCTATATCGCCTTCTGTTTACTCCAAAAGTGTTCATCATTGTTACATTAGGTTTTTGTCTCGAACGAATTATTGTATTTTTTGTGACCATGTGTAGTAGTTCTTTGCATGTTCTGTTATTATGGTGTTGTTGCGGTGTATCTTATTGATTTTCAGGTTGGTTACCTGTTATTCTTTATATTGTTACTTTGTTAGTGTCTTGCTAGTTTTTACTACAGTAATATATTAGCAGCATATATATGTCGCATAAAACTTGGGTTTCTGTTGCGTTTAGTGATTGTATTCTTACATGGTTTGTTTTATTTTCTGCTTTTTTAGTCCATGCTGCTCTAAAACAAGCTATATATCGATAAAAGAAGTTTACAATGTTAACCACTCCTAGTTATAAACCTATAATGCTAATTTTATGGAAAACTATTAGTTTTGCAACAAAAATACTTTTTACTACCTAGTAATTAATAAAAGACATACATATAATCATACAGTATAAGCTTAAATATGTAATTTATGTTACACTCATATTCTGCCAATTTCCAGAGTTTTCAACCCCATCAAAGCAGTGAACCAGTGGAGGAAATATCAGATTCAAACTACGGGAACAATTGTCATAAAGTGATGGATAACTGCGCCTATTCACAGAGATACAAAGGTGTTGTTCCACAGCAGAATGGAAATTGGGGTGCTCAAGTATATACAAATAACCAACGCATATGGCTCGGAACATTCAAATCTGAAAAAGATGCAGCTATAGCTTATGATCGAGCATTGATCAAGCTTAGAAGTTCTGATGCCCCAAGAAACTTCTGTTGGACTGAAGCAACAGTTCTAGAGGCAGAGTTTCAAAGTCTTCATAATATGGAAACAATATTAGCAATGATTAAAGAAGGATCATATCAATCAACGTTTGATGATTTTCTACTGAAAACAGACAAAGGAAATGGCAAAAATTTATATGTGCAAAAGAGTTGTGGTGTTTCTTGGAGGCTACTATTCCAAAAGGAGTTAACATTAAGCGATGTTAGTAAGCTTAACAGATTTGTTATACCCAAAAAACATGCTGTGACGCATTTTTCTCCAGTTACCGATAAGCCAAGAGGGCCTGATAATAATGGTGAGGTGATGCTTTCTTTTTATGATGTTCATGGAAAACTGTGGAAGTTTCGATACTGTTATTGGAAGAGTAGCCAGAGTTTTGTATTTACTCGCGGCTGGAACCAGTTTGTTAAGGAAAAGGGACTAATGGCGAACGATAAGATCACTTTTTACCATTATAGTGAGAATCTTGAAAAGCCAGATTCATGGGTTTTCGTGATTGATACTTGTCCGTCTGCATGTTATATTGGATCGAGTTTGAAGCTTGGTATGGGAACACAAGTCAAGTATTTGGTATCGAAGGAAGATGAAGGAAGCGTTGATGATCAGGAGATGAGCGATGAAGTAATCCAAACGAGCAATGTAGAGACTAAAGGATTTAAGCTCTTTGGTGTTCAAATAGCTTAATGACATGTTAGATGGTTTATTTTTACCAAAGCGAATTCTTTAGTAGCTCTTTGGAACCTTAGAGATATTTTGTCTAACATCTTATATATTGATCTATGAAACACAATTTTGTTTGCTAAGCATGAATGTTTTGATAGTTTAGCGCTGAGCCTTTCATTATATATAGCAGGATAATCTTGTGATGCGGCGGAGACACAAAAATAAAACCACTATTCGTTTGTCTCTCGTCAATGTTTACTTGTTCAATTCTAGTCATTTGCTGTAATATTCTTGTTTCTGATTGTTAAGTGGAGAAGATGTCAGATTCAGGAGGAGTTGTAGTGTTAGGAAAAAAAGAATGGTGCATGGTAATTTTGTTAAGGTTGAAATTCATATGGAAATATTATTCATTTGATCTAGTTTCGCATTTAGAGTTTCATCAGTTAGGAAAAAAAAAAATAAAATAAAAAAATAGCCTGCATCAATTCCATATACAAGTTCAGTTAATTATTGTATGTATTAACTAGTTATAATGTCATCGCACGCGCGTTTTTTTTTTTTTTTTTTTTTTTTTTTTTTTTTTTTTTTTTTTTTTTTTTTTTTTTTTTTTTTTTTTTTTTTTTTTTTTTTTTTTTTTTAAATGTATTTTTATTTATTACAAAAAAATAATTTTAATTTTGTTTTGTTTTATTTTTGGTTTTAATTTTGTATTATACGATGAAGAGTATTCTTTTTTAATCAGCTTTGACCCATTAACCTACTACGTGAGTAACTAAATGTGTTACCAACATAATTGTAACTTACAAATGTTCCAAAAATAGAAAAATTACATCAAAATCATATGAAATCTTTCAAACTAAACAATTTTCACAGATGCACTTAATCTTCCACAACTTATTTCCTTTTTCTTTACCTTTTTGCTTGTTAATCCCGCCTTTTATATATACACGTATGATTTTTCCTTAAAGCTTTGATGTAAAGAGTGTAAAGACTATCTACTGATTTGCCCTAACAATATTACAACTACACCTTCCGATGTCCATCAACAAAGGCCTGATAACAAACAACATATTTCATGGTCAAAATTTTACTAAGAGGGTGATTTAGCCTGGTTATTTAAGTGTTTATCAGCTTAGGACGAGGTTTTGAACCCGCGCGTTGCCGCGGGGTTTTTGTATACGCAAGTTAGCACAAAAAAGGGAGGCGAACATTTGCCAGATAAAAAAGGTACTGGTTTGTAACACCCCCAAAATTCGGGTCTAGCGGAAGCATACATGCAATGGGGTGCTACGAAATCGGTATCACAACACAAGGAACAAAGAATGGTTTTTATTTCATTTATTTGGAATAAAAACTGTTATGTAAAGCATAAAGTTTACATGATATAAAATAGTGCGGAAATAGGCCATAAAATGAATAAAGCGGTCCCAAATATTCATCAGAGTCGCCTATGACCATGCCCCTTGCCAAGCGCCTTCAATTAGTGAGCTATCGCCTTAAACCTGAGAATACACGCTAAAGGTCAGCTTACGCTGGTGAGTCCATAGGGTTTAAGTTATAAAAACAGTTGTGGAACTGAAGAGTTTAGTGCTATATGTGACTAGAGTTTAGTGCTATATGTGACTAGAGGCAGGTATAGACATCACAATCACAATCACAATCTCAATCTCAATCTCAATCAATAATTTATCATCTTAGGAAAGATGAAGGGTCATAGTGAGCAGGCCTCTCAACGGTCACTAGCCAGGTCACAGCAAGGAACCACCCGTTACTGCCCCGGATCTAGGCCGCAGCAGAGTCTATTCAAAACTAGGGTTAAAGCGCCCTAGCTCTAGGTCACCTCTACTTCCGTCTAACCTTATCTAGCCAACACATGTAGCAAAACCAAGTAGTAGCAGGTCCAAGAAAAATGGTTTGAGCTAGGAAGCTCTCATATATAAACCAGGTAAACACATAACGCATTCGAATATCCAAATCAAGTATATCGGTAAATCAATCAATCAATCAATCAATCAATCAAATCTTAATCAATCAAATCTTAATCAATCAAATCTTAATCAAACCGTTCACGTAATCAGATAAACAATCATTGAGTTTAGTTATAAGAGCATGTATTCTCCCCCAAAAATAGTTATGGAAACTTGTTTAAAAGAAAGGGGGCTATGAACTCACCTTAGCCACAGCAATGCAAAGATCACGACGGACACAACTTGGCATCTAGAGCTAATCACAACGATATCCAAAAGATGGGCACGGCGGCACCAAGTAGTACGAACATGAGGGTACATCCTAATACGCATACGATTATCTCAAAATATAGTTCGTACAATAATAAAGTCTATAAAAGACGATGTGTCATAGTTTTCGTGGATTACTCAAATCATTACTTATAAAAAGTTAAGTATCAATGTTACGTAACAAAGCTTTATGTTTCGTGTGGTGTGGTAAGAAGACATAGACTCCAAGATACAACTCACTCCAAAATGAAAGAGACATCGACATGCAACTCACGTCAAAGAGGAATAAACATCGACTTTGTTATGAAAAATGCTAACAACGCTTCAAACTAACCAAAGAAAATCTAGAAAATGACGACTAATAACTATTTAATATAAAATAGGTCAATCGGTAAGTTTCGGTATCTACCCCATAATCCCAAATAGTTTAAAATAGTCCAATATGTTTTATAAAAGGTCACAAGTTAATAATTCAAGTATAAAAGGGTTTTAAGGATTAAATAAAACTATTCATTTTAAACTCTTTGTCGGGTTTTATAAAAATAATCTTATAAAGGATTAGAAATAAAAGTGTAAGTTTAGAAAGGTTTCTACAAAACTTGTGCATGAATCGTCTATTTACACTATGTTACAAGTAACTTAAATAAATCAAACCTTGTAATTACAAATATTTATAAGTTGTAGGTTTCATTATTATTTATTTATGTACTAGTTTGAGTTTATCGAATATTTTAGGTTTGTTCCGTTGTCTAATATATTAAATTCATTCCGAGCTCAATATATTATACCGTCTCAAGTCTAAAATGTCCAGTAATTTCAAAGTAGTTCAAATGTCCAACCTGATATCGATATAAGTCCAATAATATAAGTCTAAATCCACATATACATTTAGTCCATCTTATTACGTATTAATCCTTGTCCAAGTATACATTTCAAAGTATCCGAAACGTACTAATGTTCATAAATAGAAATTAATGAATTAAATTAGTCCGATAAATAACCAAATTTATTACTAACTAATTCAAGTTTAGACAACATAACTCTTTTTACCTTCAACCAATATACTCTTTAGTTTTCTTATGGACTTGTACCCAAAAGTCTAAAATAAACCAAACGCAACCTTGAGCTAACAGGAACCAAAACCAACTAGCACCGATTCACACAAACAAATCATACGTACCCTATGGGATCGTTGTACCAAGACTCAACTCAAAACACAACAATAACAATAAGCCGAGACTATGAACTCAAAGTAATAACAATCAGTGAACAACCATTCAACCAGGGGATCCAAATTCAATAAAGCAAACACCATAAGTAAACTGTGACTCCAAGGTCACACAAAAACGCAAATTCTAAACCAATGACGAGACCAAAACCAGGTCAAACAGATCTGATCCGTATCCAAAACCCAGACAACGACAACAACCATGAGCAAACACTCATTTACCATTTCCCAATCCAAACCTGTGACCCTAAACGTGTACACTTGACTCGAATCCAAAATCACTAAACCCAACACCATTTTTCAATCTCATCTTACCACACGAAACTATTATTATCTTGTTTTAATCTGTAGGTTAATCCATTTACAAACCACGAAATCTGTTAACTCGTTTTTATCAAACCAATCCACGAAAACGTAGCACAAAATAGTTATAATCGGTCCAAAACAAAAACAAAGATATATAAACAAGGTTTCGCGATTTACCAACTCGAAAACGAGAGATGAGAGAGAGACGAGACGGAGGTAGTGACAGCCGTGGTGGTGTCCTTCGAGTACAACTCGAACCAAAGCTCGAATCAATCCGAGACCACGAGCAAAACACGAACACTAACTCGAATAAACCCTGAAACTCTAACATGACCCGGTAACGCCAACCAGTATCAACACACGATCCTTTGGCCTTGATGATGGTGATGGCAGTGGCGGTACGCGGTGGCAGAAGGTGACCGTAGTGGTGACCGTGGTTTTGATGGTGGCGGCTATGTGGCTTTCGAACCAACATAAACCAAGCACGAATTAGAAAAAGATATATTTATAATATAGTATATAAATATATATATATACTATATATATTATATATATATATAGGGATATATTAGGTACATTTTTTTAGCAATTGGCCACAATTTATGTAATAAATATGGGTTTTTATTCTTTCTGTGGGTCCTGATCTTCTGTGGTCCCTGACTATTGCTGGTATTTATAAGGATTGTAGCTATTGGCTACAATAATTGTCGCCAAGCTATCCCAATATAGTATATATATTATATATATATATATATTATATTTACTATATATAGTATATATATATATATTATAATCTAGTATAGGTATATGATATATGTGATGGACTGAGGGGTTTTAGCGCGTACGTGTGATGAGGTGCGTGTTTAGAGCGCGTGACCACGGGAAAATGGAGGGAAGATGGTGGTTGTTAAATGGTGGTGGCGGTGTAAACCACGCGAGATGGTGGTGGTGATACCGCTGGAATAGTGACCAGATTTTTAGAGAGAGAAACTAGGGAGGGGAGGCTAGTATAGGGAGAGAATGTGTGGGTTTTGTGAACCCTAAAATGAAATGGAAGTATTATACTTCCCTTTTTATACCCAATAAAATAATAAAATGTTAATTACAACTTGTAAGGTTTAGGAAAGATGAGGGGCGCGGGGTAAAATATACCACAAGGACCATAGCTGTAATTTCTAATCTTTCACGAAAGAGGCTCGGAGCTCGTTTAGACAAGTAAACGAGGGATTCATGATACGGGAATAACACCAACGTTTTCAGAATAATATTTCCGATAGAAATGAATATAAATACCTCTAGTTTCTCACAATTAATACCAAACTCAAAATAGATGGTCTTTCCACGAATAGAACTTGGGAGGAATTTTGCGGGTTGTCACATGGTTTACATAGTTGTATACTGCCAAACCAATACATGTCTAACTGGTTGTATGGTTAACATCTATCTGACTATCCTTAAGCATACCTTAAGCATACCCTGTATATACAATTAACTCCATATCAGTGCATTAATCATGCTTGGTTTCCTCATTGAACATTTTGTGCCAAAAAGAGAAAAAGGGTGAGAGGTAGAAGTACTTGACAAATTTCCTACAAAACAAAAAGCCAATTGCATATTAGAATGCCATTACATACGATTGACTAATAATAGTATCCGTGCAATAGCAAACAAACATGAGTTGCTATAAGAAAAGTCATTTTGTTTATAGCAAACAAATACTCATGAGATGTTAAACGTTGGATAGTAGCATAGAGTGCTATAAAAATTTGACACTGATGAATATCCATCTTTATTAGACATAGAAAATATCACATATACCTCAAAACTTCATAATAAAGACTTTTCGCTTTTTACTAACTTGCCTATTTTGCCTAACAACTAAAAACATATATTTGAAAAAAGTACTTCTTAGGGGAACCACCATGACCTTTAGAAAGTTTTGGAACATTTCAAGATATGCATCATGTATGCAAGCTGAATTGGGATCAAAACATGTAATTTTGGTGTGGGTCAAAACGGTTGATCCATTGACGTTAATCCACCCAGGTCAAGACTTTTCATCTCTATTTTTGAATGCAATAAATATTTTTCAGTAAAAACCAACAGGCATTCCCATATGGGTTGTTTATAAAAATTTAGATAAGTATAACATCTAATCTGTCAGCTTAATAGCTTTGTCAAAATTTGATGTTTAATAAAGTGGACAATTATATCAAGTATCACCAAGATGTACTTGCTGCGTAATATTTTTCAGTTTGTTACCTAAACATATCGAAGGGGGTATTTGGCATTGCGCTAAACCGACACCATTAATATATTTCCATTTTATGTACTTCATTGTTCATAAGATACACTTAAAATGAGTGCTTAAAGTAATTGGAATAGCTGTACCAATCTAAAGCATGCAAATTTAGACGTTTTATTATCTGAATGTTGATTTAACATGGGGATTTATTACCTGGATACAGATTCAACATGGCAATTTAGACGTTTTATTACTTGAATGCAGATTTACATGGCAATTTAGACGTTTTATTGACATTTTTCAGATCATAAATATCGACAATTGCCTGAATGCAGATTCAATATACCAATTTATTTCAAAAACGTTGAAATATTTACCTTTTTCTTTTCATTTATATCAGTGTGTTCATACTTAGAATCGTTAGATGCTGCAATCTGCTTGTACCAAGTAATATAACCATGCATCAGTTTGACGTCTTATATATGCAGAAAAACAAACATACTAAGAAGTTTGAAAAACAAACATTTTTTGACCTCCTTAAGTTTGGCAATATATACACCCTTAGTTTCGTCTTCACCATCTTCATACAACAAACCTTCTATTTCTTGAAGCTTAGCAAAAACACTTATCTCTTTGGGCCCGTAACAAACACATGGAAGTTATCATGCAACTGGCATTCTTTTTGTATATGTAAGTTAGCCAAAACAGATTGGCAACAAAGTTTGTATAGAAAAGCAAGATGTAGAAATGGATAGAAGACTAACCTTTACAGTGTGCGTTTTTCTCTGCTTTTTCCTCCACTTGCTGGATTTTTTACTCGGGTTCTTTTTTACCCCTTTACAGCAGTCAGAAGCCATGGCTACATTTTGGTGATCATTCAAATGAAAAAAAGCAAGTTAGTAAATAGGAAATTCCCAAAACAATATAAACATAACAAATCACATATCCATAGGTAAACAATCTATCCTTAACTTTATCATTGAGAGCTCCGCCAAACACTATCACCTTGGGATCCATGATTGGAGCATGCAAACCATCGACATCCATTAGTTTCTGCAGTATCATATTACTACCTTTTAACCATGGAAAATGTATAAAATAAATAATTTAAAGACAATGCATTATAACATTCAGTAATCAATTAACTACACACTAAACCCAACGAAACACACACGATGAAACCTGAGTAATAGTTGGAAATTTGTCATTGATTTCAGTTGATAATATGAGGCTCAGATTGATTAGTAATCTCAGAAAGGGGATACATCCGACATGGCTACAGATTACATTACGGACTCCTAATATTGGTATGAGGGCTATCGGACAACTTTCAACAATCTGAATGGACGATAACATAACCTATAATGCATTTTGTATTCAAAATTCAGGTTTTACCTTATGTTGAGCTCATAATCAATGGTGACCATCTGTTTTCTGTTTCACACACTCAAAGAAATCAGATGCATGTATTAACTGAAATCAGTAGCCACATCCTACAGTTTGCATCTACTTGTCCAAGGGTATCCATGTTCATCCAAAACAGCCTTAGGGCTTTTTCTTCAATATCCTGGATCCTGTAAATGATTATAATCCAAGAAAATGGAAACTTAATAAGTAAATGTCACTCAAAATCCAAAAAAGTTCAGGTAAACGACTCTCGGTCAACATCTATGCCACAAAAATTGACATCCAATACCAACAAAATCAACAGAAATGCAATAAATTTAACTACTTACCTAAATTGATTTCGGCTTTAGGCGAACGTGAACAACCTGAAATTTTTGGTATTCAGCTTTATGTCAATACTAAACGCAACTCATCTATAGTATACTATCTTAACATAGTCCAAATAGAGAAAGTTGTACCTGTCTATCGAAATGCTCAAGTTCCGCTTCTAATTGCAGCCTATCTTCACGACGATTCATGAAACCTATATAAAAATGCTCACATAAGTAGATAAGTCTAACACTAAGCCTACGGTAAAGCCGAAATCAAATAAGGTAAAACAAACACCCCTTGCAACATAGTCAACACAACACACCCAAGTGAAACGCCCAACCGACAACCAAAATATCTATATCTATTATAGTTGATGGAAAGTACGATCGCAAAAAGCAGGTTGTGAACAGAGTTTATAACCCCAAATCCTAAAACTCCACAAACAACTCAAATATTAACAAAAGTAAACTATAAAACACAAAAACTTCAAAATCAAAAAACTTAAAACTGATAATCAAAGAAACCAAAAATAACAAAAAGCCCCAAATTGGTAAACAACTACTATTTATTTAATTAATTTTGTTTGTGGATATGTCAATGTTGTGCCCGGTGTAATCTTACCATTACAATCGCCAATGGGAGCCCTTAGCCTTCGCATAATGATAATAACTCCTTTTCTCGCCGATTTCCATATCTGCAAATTCTTATTTTCTCTTCCCGCTACATACACATCTGCACAAAAAAATAAAAAAATAAACTTTCCATAAACTTATAGAAGAAAATAAAGACCAATTCATTATATGGGAGTAATAAGATTCTAGCTAAAACATTGCATTGTACAGCTTTACCTACACGATTATCCATTTGCAACAAATAAATAAAACTCAGTATAAAAATCCTAGATCAGGTCGGATACCACCATTACCGACATGTTTTCTGACATTCCTTGAATGGCCTCAAATGGACGCCCCTTTAGTATGAATAATGTTGTAACCGAATTTACCACTCAATGGCTGCAAATTTACAAATTCACCTCGCCATGGTTGAAAATTCTATCATTACATCCTATCAGACACACGACTATTAGGTATATACACATTTCTCATAGTCGAAGGCTCAGATTTATAAACAACTGAAAAAGTGGATTAAGCCGCCACGCCAAGATGCGGATAATCTCAAGTTTGTACGTTTGTCAAGAATTGATCACAGCCTCGTTCGGCTCAGATTAAACCTTAACGATTTAAGTTGTTCATATTCATCATAGCCTAAAATAAATGCATCTTTGAGGCTGAGACAGGTTGACAATCGAAGGAAGCGGATACATCTGTCGTGGCTGCAAATCTAATAATTTGCCACGCCAAGACACGGACGATCACAGCTTTAATCGATACACATTATGCTTACAACCACAGCCGTTCACACACTTCTAACAATGACACTAACATAGCTTAGAACCAAACGGCACCGGCATGGCTGCGTTAATGTAAACGCCCTAGCCAAGACACGACATTATGTCCTTACTCATATAATCCAAGAATGACCTATTTCACATAGCTGGAGCAACCACCATGGCTGCGTTAGTGCAAACGCCCCGCCAAAATATGGCTGCTCTCAAGCGATTAATGAATAAGCAATCTCACAAAGGCGGAACAACCGCTATGGCTGTGTTTGTGCTAACGCCCCGCCAATATACGGCTGCTCTCAGGCCTTAACAATTTCAGTAACATGGTCTGAATCCAAAAGAAACCCGATCACTTCCATTATAGGCAGAAATAATCAAATATTCAAAATAACAAACATAAACCATGAACATATATACAGCCCCACATCAACAAAAGCATACCTGGTTTTATGCTTATGAAGAATCCAGAAGAACAAAAACAAAATTGGCTCAAACATAGCCACAAATACCCACCAACCGAACGTACAACCATATCTTATAATAGATCGACGGCTGGAAAATTCGCCACGCAAATATACTACAGAAGCATAAGCAAAATAAGCCCCGTAAACGGTTATATACATGCAATCATTTATCCTAAATAGGCAAAAAAACTCAAGAAACAAAGATCAAAGCTAGTATGAATCCGTGAAAGCAGCCAAGTCGCCGAACCTTTTTTTGATGACAAAAAGATAACCCACACAGATCTAAGATCATATACACCAACCAACATACAATATGTGGAGGTAGAAGGTAATATCTGGCAAGAATATAGCCACAAAAGGAATAAAAAAATCGTTCCATAGTACATGGCCAGATAATCGTGGCCAGAGCTACCCACATGGATCCAGAATTATCAAAGAAAACGTGAGAGATGGTGAACAGTTCAGGTCGGTTTTGTAATAGAAAGAGGCAAATGGGGCGTGGCCAAGTTGTACGGAATTTTTTCTTTTTTTTTGTTGGTACTGTTCATAAGGCCTCAATGAATGTATTATAGGATAATTTCATAAGCAATCACAGCCCTAACCACCTTAATGAACTCAAGCCCAGAGTTAATATCTTGGTCCACTAAACTAGTCATCTAATAATACTTTCAAAAAATATTATTTTTTTCTACACTTTTTTTCACATTTTTTCGTCTTTATTATTATTATTATTATTATTATTATTATTTTCGTAGTTGAAACTTGCATAAAAAATCACGATTGAACAATAATTTGAATATTCGAATATTTAAAAATGTAGTAAAATGAACTACTTTTTCTACAAAATCTTAAAGTTTTAATTATTTTTTATTTTCAAATTAGACATTCATAGTTTTTCAACTATATATAACAAATTATATTTCGAATACTAGATTAGTGCACTTAATTTGTCTAAGTTGTATGAAACACATAAAATCACATGTGATTTTTACCTTACATGATCGTACTCACATGTGATTTTTACCACAACACATTGGGGTGTTTCTTTTTTTTGTTAGCTAAGGGATGCGTGGGGCCTATGTGGGACCCACGGCTGTTAAATGGTCTTAATGGGGAGAGTCTCCATTATACCACTCACATGGGGATAGAGGCACTAGTGGAAAAATGGTGGGCTCCACATAAAAAAAACATTATTATATACTTTGTGTGGACCCATTCCCTTAGCTAAGGGAAAAAGAAACACCCCAATGAACTCCTAAAATCTATAATTCAAATACAGTGTTTGATATAGTTTTGAACTCATGAATGTGTGTTTTCACTGAAAAAAGAGGAAAGTTTTTATTTATGAACAAATACTTACGTCAGTTTTAGCATGATTGTTTAGTGTTCGAACTAACATATTAGGGTAAATCACATGTGATATCATGTGAATTTCCGCACAGAAAGAAAAACATAAAAAAAAGGGGAAAAATAATTCGTTAAAAATATATGAAAAAAAAGTGTCTGTCTGTTGAAAGATAATAAAATGTTTGTCACGACGGTATAATATATTTTGTCTAACTATTAACGGTTAGTGAGATAGTTAAATTATAAAATTTGGATGTAATTACATATTTTATTTATAATATTAGTTAATTTCCTCTTTTTTTCTCAACAGAAAAATGAGTGACTGAGATCCGTCTGTTGGTATGCAAGAATCTTTTAGTATGTAAATAATCTCTCCTTTTAGGTTTATTGTTGAAAATTTTTTGTATATGGACACTTTATCATATCATATTACCAAAATGAACCGTACATTGTTTTACCAAAATTAACTTTCAGTGCGCAAGAATGCACGCTTTCATTGAATGAACGACATGTTCAACATCAACAACGCGCATGTACATGAAATTTAATTATGCCTAGCTTTATGCCCCAAAATTCAAAACTATATATTAACAAAATTCAAGCAGCACGCATGAACACAAAAACTATGTATTAACAAAATTCAAGCAGCACGCATGAACACAAAAACCACCTAGCGCCCCTATATTTATGCCCCAAAATTCAAGCCAAGCGCCCCTATATTTTGTTACTTCCAGTTTGCGCGCATGTCCACAAAAGCCACCTAGCGCGCATGCCCACAAAAACTTTAATATCATAGCGTGCTTACTTGTTTTTCCCCACAACAACACACACTCTTTCATTTGTTTTGTTAAGTCGTCTGAATGGGAAGTTTTCAGGTTAGGAAACAAAGTCACAAATCGCGACTATATACTGGCTGGTGGGCTCTTCTAATGTTGGAGGTGGGTAGTTAAGGTGGTTGTGTGACGATTATACCTAATAGTGGTGGTAAAAATTGAGATCAAGAAGGATGGGTGGGGTTGTATAGATAGAGGAAGAGTTGGTAGTAGTAGGGTATGTAATGAAATGTGAAATTTTAGAGTTTTTAATTTATGCATTTTAGTGATTGAGGTGCATGACTTTTCATTTTATTTTATTTTAGTACTTTTTCCTTTATTTAATGGGTAAAATAAAGAAGGGATTTGTATGAATTTGATTGGTGCTCGTTTCTCAACGCGCGGTGCATGAAGCACTCATTTAAATAGTTTACTTTTGTAAACTTGTAATTTATGGTTCACCCTTGTAAATTGAGTCATGTATTAGTCTGTATAAGGAGGAAGCCCTCGTCGCGTTGCGGCGGGGTTCGGCCCTTTTTGAGTATGTTGCGTTTTAAATTGTGTTTGATTCTGTTATTGCGAAATAGGTGTGATTAGCTACCTGTATAACCATTTGTGTGGGCTAACAAAAAAGGCTAAACTGTTATTACTACTTTAGTTTTCACATCTGGCAAGAATATAGCCACAAAAGGAATTAAAAAATCGTTCCATAGTACATGGCCGGATAATCGTGGCCGGAGCTACCCACATGGATCCAGAATTATCAAAGAAAACGTGAGAGAGGGTGAACATTTCGGGTCGGTTTTGTAATAGAAAGAGGCAAATGGGGCGTGGCCAAGTTGTACGGAATTTTTTCTTTTTTTTGTTGGTACTGTTCATAAGGCCTCAATGAATGTATTATAGGATAATATGCAGTTTTGTGTGTTTAAGTAAAACTTCAAAATCCTTATCTATTTCAATTAGAGCAATTAATCACTCAAAATTTTCAGATTGTACATATTAATGAAGTATTTTTTGAGCAGATTAGCTGTTTAAAAGAGGCAATTCCAGACAGCCCCTAAATACTTTCAAGGGGCAATTCTACAAATGGCCCGGTCGCTCAGAGGTGTGGGTTTTTCTATGGATTTGGATAGGGTATAGTAATAAGTATAGATCAAAATTAATATTAAGAAGAGGAAGAACACGGGTAAAGTAGAGCCAGCTCATTAACATTTTTGTTTGAAGTATTTTGAGGCCCTTTTAAAAACTTGGGAGTAAACCCATATCAAAATTGAAATGTGGAAGCCATAAGTTTGACCTTATATAGTCAAACTGTGATTTTGTGCATGCCTATTTCTGGTCTTCCAATGATTTTGTGCATGTCTCTTTGTGGTCTTTACCCGATTTGACCCTTTAGGCAACATGTCCAGCCTATTCACTTAGGCAACCATAAATAGATCTGTACATGTAGAAAAATTATACAATGAGACTCAACTTTGCTTGCATCCATCCCGCGACCAACCGTATCCCTCGGATCTGTATCATCATGAGATAAAAAAGGACTCGACGTTATCATCAAGAGATCCATCCTCAACAAAAAAAAGTCCATATCAGCTTGCCCAATGTCTTTATCATCGGACAGCAAAATTATATTGCCAATAAGAACTAAAAGGAAGGTTCACCTTAACGATCTCACCATAAATGTTACTTCACACTCGCCAATTGATTTGAGAGGGATGCAAGATTAGCAGGACCATCAGCACCAAACATCATTAAAGGCTTTGAAGAATAGCCATTATACGGCAAAGCATTGAGATTACATCCCCAGGTATATGAGTTCACGCTGTTGACGGTGCTGAACTTGGTGACAGTCATGCAGTGTTTGTGGTTCCCGTACTGTTTGCGGTACCCGAAGTTGATACAGGGTGCTTTCTTTTTCTTCCATTATAGTTTTTTAAAAGCCTTGAATGTATTAGAAACTAAGTGACATGGATAATATTTGTATGGTTTTACAACAATAGCTTATTTCCATTCGTGTTAATCTTGACGAACTAATAGAAATTTAACTTCTTGTTGCTATAAAATGGTAAAATACTACTTCTTGAACTGTGCCGACACCTCCTTGAATGCTTATGTTCAGAAAATAACGTGACTTGCTTATAAGCAAGGCATCTCACTAAGAATTACAATAGCTTATCAGTTTACCTGGGCACACTAAAGAACTCAACTGATCGTTTCCTCTAAAGGAGTTTTACGTGCCTCGTTAACTGCTCGACCTAACATCTTGTGTTGCTGAAGATTTAGACTCTAATTATTTTACCGGGGGTAACCCTTTTACCAAAAAAAAAAAAAAAAAAAAAAAAAAAAAAAAANTAACTACAAAACGCATGCTTGAGTTTGTTTAGAAGACATATTTCTTTTTTCATGCATGCCCAAGTAACAGAAAGGTCCAATTTGTTTCTAAATAGAATATAACTTTTCTTTTAATGTTAAAACGTCAAGTGACTTAAGATAAATTAGCCGATTTGATATATATTTAATTGATAATGATAAGAAAATTGTAAAAGTTGCCAAGATATCCTACTTCATCAACTTACATAATGGAAAAAATGGGTGGGTTGAGTACCAAAAATCTGAGTCGTTGAAGTACCAAAAAACTGAGGCGGTCACACTCACGAGTCAGATCCAATTTCCATCCACACCTAATCATCTTTGAGTGAAGATGATTACATAGTTTGACACACTTGGTCAGATCCAATTTCGTTTACTCGACTCGTGACTCCGAGTTTGAAAACTATAGATTAACACATCAACTATGTTTTATCTCGATTTCTTTGATTCTATAAATAATCAAAATATTGAAGATAATTACAGAAACTATTGATTTTCCAACTGCTGTATAATGCAATTTGGGATGTCATACTTGAGTCTTAGGACTGCCTCTAAAGTCTAAACTGTTTAAAACGCTTCCTTTTTGGTTAGTGAAATAAAGTTTATCCATCCAACCCATTATAAATAAAAATAACCCCACTGACCCACTTTCACATGAACGGTAGAAATTAACGTTTTTATAAAATATATGTATATATATATAGAGAGATTAACAAAGGGCACCTTGAGTAACATATCTGGATCGCCACGAGGTAATGCAGGCATAGATGATCCGAGATTTGGAACTACATCACTCACCGAGTTAGAAAGACCATCTTTACCCATGCTTATGTTCCGATTATTAAGAAGCATTATGAGCCTTCTGCTTTCATCATTAGCCGATTGTGATGTCATAGTTTTTAGGGCAAACAAAAGCTGCTGCTGATGCTGTGGCGTGAGCATTTGTAGCTGATGAATAGGTTGGAAACCCGACATATATGACTTCTGCTAAGTAGACCAGAACGTAGCTGATCCAAACCCTGTCAAATCCATGTGAAGATACCATTAATATGTATAAAGATGGAAATTTTCAAATAAAATTAATAATGGGTCATAATTAGATAACTTTGAACAAATAGTTGGAAAAGAGAAAGAAGATTGAAATAAAATTATTACCTGAAGCTTTCCCAGATGCCAAGTTCCGGATATGCTCACAACTTCCAACCTCTTATCGTGCTTAGAGTGAGGGTCACAATTATCAGTGCTTTCGTTTTTATTATGCCACAATTTTACACCACCCATATAACTCCCAATATTTGCAATAAGTACACGCCTTCGGCATCCTACATATGAAGAAACAAAAATCCAACTCATAAGCAATTAAGCAAAGGTCAAACACAGAAAGAAAAAAAAATGAAAATGACGAATTTAAACCAACGGAAATATAATCTCATGATAAGATACAAAAACATAAAAATTAGTTTTGCGGTTTCTATAAAATCCAACCTCATAACTGTATGACACACACAAAGCAAATACCTAAAGTAATACTATATACTCTAAAACCAAATACAAATTTTTGTCACTGCAAACAACATCTAACCTGTCAACAAAAGGCCGTATAATTTTCTCCATGATCATAAGCTATATATGAAAAAAAGAAAAAAAAAACTATATGGAAAGCATATAAATATAACGTATTCCTAGCAAGATATTTACTTGACAATGTTTCTATGCTGCAGCGACCAACAGTGAAGTCTCTCTGAGAGCACAGCTCTACACTCCATGGTCTTCCTTAAAAGGTATCTTCTTCAACGCAATAGTTTCATTGGTAACATTGTCACGAGCTTTGTAGACCACACCATATGTTCCTTCACCGAGCTTCTTGAGCTTCTAATAAGCATAAAACCAGTTTTCATAAACATTTCCAAGCACCTTCTAATACACATTCTCCTACAAATAAGGCGTTACCCACTCAAATAAGCAATCCTAGACAATTGCTTAGCCTTGGACCATGTTTTGAAATCCTGAAAAGGAGGATATAACAGTTAGCCAACATCCAACATGGCAGCCACCGCCAAATACACAACAATCAGAAAAACATTAAAGATACTAAGCATTAAAATACAAATTTTAAGGACAATACAATCTTGTGTAGGGCACTTCATGGATAATCCAGTTAGCAATCATAAATACCAACACAAAAAAAATTTAACCAAAATTAAACATATTTCTTTTCCCTATATTTCACAAAAGTATGACAACAACGCTTCGGAAACAGAAAATCAAGAATACTTCATAAAATCAAAACCCAAATCGGAGTCTGCAAAAAATAAATCTGTTTTCTTAAAAAATTTGTTACAATGTTTGGTTCGTCGATTGCTGGAACTGTTTGTGCAATTAGAGCTTTTTACCTAAATGACCCATATTGATTATAGCACCCTTTACCCCATTAGCCGACCAATCTATTTTTCAACCTCTAATGTATATTATACATGGATTGGGTGAAGCTCAATGTACCATCAAAAAACCATTTGTGAGAAGTAGCATTAAAGTGAAGAAACTTCGGATGTATATGTAGATAATTTGAACCATCTGTTAATCACATAAGGAAGTCATTAAATGATACAAAAATCATGTATCACAGCATATTTATATTGATACATTCATATGCAAACTCACTTGCGCTAAGTCACACACTAAACAAAATACATAATATAGGAGCTAGGTGTTACAAAAGGATCCATGGACAACATAATAGTGAAGGTTTTCTGCGGGTCCTCAAAATTCTAGGGCATTGAACAATCATTTTGTCACAAGCTCCATCATTCAGGTATGCAACCAGAAACATGAGTAATGTGCCCACACACAACCACATGAATGTACAATTAGATGTGACAATGTCAACCTACTTACTAACAAACGGATGGAAATGAGTTGTGGTTTATGCTTAACATGCCAAATGGGTCAACAGGGGGTGGATGTATTAGGTAAATGCAACTTAAGTAACTTTATCAAATTATAGCAAAAACCATATTGGAACAAAACCACAAAACTATTATTTTTATCCCCATATTGAAACAAAAGTAACCGAAAAACCACAAATCTTTTAAAAGATAAGTAAAAGCCCTATTAACAAAATCAATATATTAAATATTAAAAATCATACCTTTAGGCCATTGAAAGAATTTTTGTTCTTATATACATATATATATGTATAAATTATGAAGATTGTTTTCGGAATGACTGCAACAACAACTATCATAACACATATTTTCTTCAATTCAGTTTATAGTGGCTCGATTATCGTTATACTTTATAGTGGCTCGATTTTTGTTTTAGGGTTAGAAGTTAGAACTGTGTGGGTCAAACTGTTTTGTGGTGTTTGTTTTTGTAAATTTTAGATATGACCCTTACGCTTTTCAAAATCACCCCGTCTTTTTAAAGTTTTGTTTTTTTATATTTATGGCACATATACTTTTGTACCCATTTTTCTGTAAAATCGGATGTTTATATAGATTTGGACTAATTTAGGAAAGATTTTAGGTTTTTTAAAGACCCTTTTTAAATATTAAAAACCTTTTAAAAATTAAAATTGTAAAAAATATTACCTAAAAAAAGTATGATTTATGAAAAAGTCCCCACCAGAAGTTTTGTTTTATTAGGAAAAAGATTTGTTGTATTATATTCAAATAAACGGATAAACGGTAATATAGTAATATAGTAATATTGTCGCTGCAAGTTTAACATTTTGAAAGTTGGATGTTAACGTGTGAAACAATTATAGATTGTGATCAACTGAAACATTAAATAAGAATGTGATTAGAATTTTACAATAGAGAATGGAAAGGAAAGGGTAAAGAAGCTAACAAAATTATCAATTTGTGTTTTTGAGGCCGGCTTTGTGTCATACCATAAACAATATTACATTATTAGAGCATTGGGTGTGG